>NAPT01000458.1:0-24151 GCA_002927785.1 Cladonia uncialis
CCCCCCCTTCTCCATCCCCCCAAAACCTACCATCCCAAACCAACAGCCAAACACCAAACCATGCTCGACAGTCTAAAACACCATCCCAAGAAGAAGACCATCCATTTATCTGTACCTCGGACCTCGACCAACGGACCAATCTGCACATAACCTTAGCATGGTTTCTTGAACAGAAAGAAGCTGTAGAGTGGAGCCACGGTTTGTGGTACTCTTTCTGGCAAGTGTGAGAGAGAGTAGTGGGAAGAGTTGTGGGTATGGGTATTGCGCTGCTTGGGGTTACGGTATGTGATGTTCTGGCAATTTAGGAGGATGAGAAGTCCGTTTGGAAGGAGATGCGATGGGTGGGGAGTTTATTGGGGTATAACGGACGCAGGTGGTGGTGAGAATTGGGATTGGTGATGTTTGGATTGAGAGGGGATGGGTAGTACTGCTGCAGGGAGTCCTGAATATTAAGAATAGTATGCCGTAGAAGGATACGCTGTAGCGGGATCGAGAGACGATTGAGATGTAACATATCATCTCAATTGTAAATATGTACAAGAAAGCAGGCCAAAAGCATTGGTTGCTCGAGCACTCAAGGGCTATGGCGAGCCCGAGCCCGGAAAGAAAGCACCGAGATCGGAACCCTTTGCTACTGCATTGTCGGGATATACATACTTTGTTGATGGCATTAGTATATGATCCAATTGGCATAAAGTGGGTTTCAAGGGTTGAAAAAGAGGAAGAGACTTACGAAGGCAAGGGCAATGATAGTATACATGCCCAACAGCATTGCGCCCTCAAGATAATTCGATCTGCCATCCTAATGCAAAATTAGCTTTCAAATACTCGAATGGACAAAGTAGGTCGCACTCACGGCAATCAAATAGTTCGTAATGAGCACACTCAAAAAAAACACCACAGTTTCAAACGTCTCGAAACGCAATGTCATCGGCTGTCCGATAATCCATCCCAAAATGACCAGAAACGGCGTCACAAGCAACGCAATCTGTAGCGAACTACCGATCGCCACACCAATTGCCAGATCCATCTTATTCTTCCACGCCACTACGCAAGCAGTGACGTGCTCCGCGGCATTGCCCACGATGGGAAGTAGAATCAGGCCTATGAACGTGCGAGAGATGTGTGCTGTTTCGACAATGCTGTCGATGCTGTCGACGAGGTATTCGGCGCAGACGGCAACGCCAATGGTGATGATTACGAGGGCGACGGCGGCGGCCCAAGGGGAGAGTGTAGGTTCTTCTTTTTCTTGGGGCTCGTTTGCCGTCTCGCCGTCAAGGCCACCATTTCTGTCTACCTCTTGTTCTTCGTCGAATAACTTGGAGTGGGTTTTCAGTTGGAACAGGAGATAGAGGAGGTAGAGAATTAGGAGAATTATAGCTGTGCCATGCGATAGGAGTTCGATGTTTGCGTCTTTCTCAACGTCAGTGGTGGATTGTCTCATTACGGCGTATAGGGTGGCTGGGATTATCAGAGAAGCAGTTGAAACGGCCATGAGGGAGGACATGGTTGAGGCGACTGTGCCATTGAAAGTTTGTTGCTTGTGGCGGATACCGCCAGCGAGGAAACAGCAGCCAAGGACGAGGAGTATATTGGAGAGAATGGAACCGAGCATGCTGGCTTGCACAATGCGAATCTGGCCGTTTTTGAGGGCGACGACACTGACCTGTCATAAAATCAGCATCAATGTTCTTTCTTTGACTGCTAGATATCTGTACAATCAATTCAACGGCATTCCCAAATGTTGCATTCAATAGCCCACCCAGCGTCTGACCCAGCTTAACCGCCAGCTCCTCCGTTGCAAAGCTCAACAACGAAGCCAGCGGGATTATAGCAAGAAAATTCAAGATAAAAGTCGCAGTCGGACTCCATCCCACAGCTCCAGAGATAATTCCCAATGGCACGAAGACCAGCAATACATTTACATAATTGCTTGCCAGAGTCTGCCATGTCTTGAGCCCGAAATACCCCGGCCACCTCACAAAAGCGTTCTCATGTTGCCACGGTTTAGAAAGTAGGGAGGTACGCTCGTCAGAGTGTTCGCTTTCCACAGTGGTCACTCCGCTCAAATTATTTCCATTCTCTCTTGATTCACTTCGCCCGCTGCGCAGGCTCAGGTGACCAGTATCATGTCGGCTATTCGTTGGTCTGCCTTCCTTCCTAAACTTGTGCCTGATACTGGAACCAGCTGGGTTTTCCATTGCTCGGATTAGCTTTGATGAGCAGCTACACGGCTAGAAATTCGGCGGACGGAGACAAAGGAAATGCTCGGGATATAGCTGAAAGGGAATCTGGGTAGCCAGGCACCCAATGCTTGGTTGAATCTTGTAAAAGAGGGGGACGAGAATGTCTCGAGAGGCTTATTGCACTTACACATCCTTAATCTCCTGGTTCGGTATTGGCGGCGTCTCGGCGCTCATGAATATGCGGCGCAATGGAGTGGGTGGTGGTGGTGTCGGAAGTGTAGGGAAGGATGCTGACGTCTTTTTGACTTAGTAAGGAGGTCGATTACTCGTAGAGCGGGAAAGAAGCTCCTCGCTCCTCGAGATGGAGAGCACGCGCGGTCATCCTCATAGCTGCACGAGCTGCCAAATCACCGAGAACGATCTTTTAGACCTCGACTTGGCAAATGGGCTGTGCTCTTGGCATTTTGAAGGGTTTGAGGGGAAGGCGGCCCCTAAAGCCGGCCGCTAAGTTTGGCCTGCATACACCAGTAGGTACTCTAAGATAAGGAATCCTTCCCGCAACCATACCGTACGACATGCCACTCACATCTACAGGGTTGCATCCAAGCTTCTTCATTGGGATACTGAGGTTGCAATAGGGAGGTTTCTATGCCCCTTGCACTTATTGATTATTAGGAACAAGATGGTGATTATGCCACTGCTCATACAGTCGCTTCCGAGAACTCGTTGGCCCCAATTACATAAGACACAGCAACTTGCCGAGCCATAACAGTCCTTGGCTTCACCTGTCATCAAATGTAAGGCTACGCAGAGAGATATTGGCTGCTGCAGAGTTTTCGTAGGAGGTTCAAGATATTGGTTCAGACACAGTTTTCACGACCACCAGTCTTGATCAACTCAAACGTCTATATGTTGCATTCCCCCCATGGATATCTTCCATCCATGGGTGGCAGAACCCACCTATGGAATGCGACATATCTGCGACAATGAGGGCCAACGAGAATTCGTCTTGGGTTCTGCAATTGAGTTTTCTTCACCCGTCCATGTAGGACCGCCAAACATTTTGCTTCGTAACTGGGACAAGGGATTCCTTTAGGCGTTGGGATGGCAGATACAGAGCATATGTTTCTTTCCGACATGCGACGCGGTGCGATTGTTGCCTTTGGGTCCTCCTTCCCAACAATTCTAGCCTCCCCCTTTTCTGTATTGCATCCTGAATTCGTCGCCGCGACGAAAGATGTTCGCTTTATTTTCTTAGCCCTCGTTTCTGCCGACGTATACTGCAGCACCCTCTTCCCACCATATGCCGTCCCCCCTCTCGAAAGCTGCGACGCCGCTCTCCGCGCCTTAGAACAAGCGGGTGCACGATGTGGTAGAGGCGAAATCATATTCGGTCCTACATCCAGTGGCCCCGGAACCGTTCGTTTGCCTGCAATGTACATAGGTTCTGAGCCCCAGGTTCCAGTGTCGGAAGTTGTATGCGTGATATCCGTCCTCTGGCAACCTAAGCCCGGGGTACGACCTCCAATAGCGGAGTTTGATATGTTCACTTTCAGCAACATTTTAAGTGCGGCATATTCTATCAGAAATCGGTGCATGAAGAGGTCTGAACAATACCACATAACGTTGGGTAGGGCATGGATTTAGCCGCATCAGTGGATAGATATACAATTTGGTTCTGTCTTAGGACCCAGAGGATTGGCTATCAATGCTAGTGATGTTAGAAGTGGCGGCCTGACCGTGAGGATGGCGGATGGGAGCAATCAGACTGTTGCTTCGTCTATGTTGGGACAGATGGGAGATTGTGGTGCTGCAACGGGCGCAAATATTTCGGAAATGTCATAATCTTAGCACTTACAAGCATAGCCCCATCAAATAACAAAGTCCCTTTTCACGGATGATATGCCAGAGATGTCGCTCGGCCGTCCGAATACTAGCATTGAAGAAGTGAGCACTGAAAGTGAGGTCAAGAACGCGAAACAGTAGCTTCTATTGGAGCCCAGATCATCTAATGTTAGAGGCAGAGTGCTGCGAACAGAAAAGAAAAACGAGGCTTTTGGCTTCTCTACCTTTCTTGGGATGGCTGATAAGGGCAACGGTAATATGCGGGAGGACAATTACGAAGTCAGAGCTCAAGGCTCCACCCAATTGCATATCACAGTTGTCTGCTTGTCTTCCTTGATGTTGTGCCTTTATGATCTTTCAACCTATCTGAAGATTAGAGTCAGTAATTGTGAAGGTAAAGATATTATAATGTGCCGCCGAGCTTGGGTTCCAAATACGCTAGGGAGCACACTGGGAATTGGGTTAGCGTTGCTTGTCAACATATTAACACTCGGCCACAAACTCAGGAACTTTCATCCCGGAAAGCTCGCGCTCATATTTAACACATACAAACCTTTCTATTGTAACAAATTTTACACAACGAGAAAATTGGATATCAACCTAGATTTCGATGAATAGCTTCCTACCGCTAAGCAATATATGCAGAGAGCCGTCTGTGCAGGCAGTGACTGGCGTAGTATTATTGCACTTAGCCAGAATAGCACTGTACCGGCCGAGCGATTCTGGCCTCCATACAAAGCGAGAAAGGTACACTGCATCAACACGAGACGATGATGAAGCCACAGACGCCGTTTAAGCAGGCATGATTTCGGAGCTACGGATAGATGGCGATATGAGGCTCCCCCAGACATTGAGGAAGGGTTTTAGAAAGAAAAAGAGGTGACTTCAACTTGGCTCGAACCGTCAACTGCATACTCGTCAAGAGAAAGTCGTATCAACAAGGTACGGTAAGGCGAATCCTTGGCGAGCTACGCTCATATATCGTTGCACCACGCTCGCTCGTTCTATACTAATTTCAAATTGACTTTCTCATCAGTGGGACAACTTAATACTCGAGCATGTGTGTCGCGCTGCGGAAGATCGGGGCCACTCACAGCAACTTCAGCGAAATGCTTACGCCTCAGTATAACACTCCAGCCGTTTAGAAATATTCGTCATCTGAGCGACGCCTTCTAGATGGCCGACCTGGGATTACAGCTGAGAGCAAAGCACTCTGAAAAGACCTCTGTTTTCGATCCGACCTTGTTGATATCACAGTTCTATTACAAAATTTGGGCTCGGATGCGCTAACGGGATTCTGCATTGCGGATGCCTGGCTTTCTTACGTCTCTTCTGCTTGGTTCTCATGACAGTGGGATCTTAACATAGATATGTGAAGGCCAAACCGTAAACGAAAGGTATAGCACATGCTAAACGTATAGCATCTCTTTCAGTCTGCCTATTATCGCAGCCTGCCCGGTGTACAATTTCATGAAGTCTGGTCCCGCGAAACCGCCTTTATGGGTAATCACTACGCGTGCACACGCCATGAGCGGTCAACCCTTACAGTAATGAGAGAGAGAAGGAATGAGTATTCAAAGAAAGGGGAGGTTTAGCCTGAAAGCATGTCGATGGGCCCAACTGTTCAATTGGCCTTGAAGCTACGACGCAAGGTCACAGACGTCAACACAAAGACTGCACGCTCTCCGTGATCTCGAGGCTATCGATATGTGATATTGTGCATTGTGATCAGCCTCTCTCGTGAGCCAGCGTCGTCCCTTTTCAGTCGCATTTCCCCAAACACCCCAAAACAGACTTCCCAAGCTTGTACCTTAGCCGCAAGTATTGGGGCTGTCAACTTTCCGCACAGCTTCACGTGTCTTTCTATCATCAGTTACTTGATCCGTATTCCCTCTCCTCGATGTTTCGAGTGTTTATGTACTGTCTACTGGTCAAGGGACCGACGTTGAAGTTGCGCTTACCTCCTTTAGTCTAGCCGGCACCTAGAACTAGTGGCTTAGATCTTCGTCACAGAAAGACAAAAAAGCGTGGAATGCCATGGGCTTCATTCACATCCCTAGACCCGTAGCTGCCTTCACCACAGGTTGAGCCTTTGAATGAAGTGTAGGAGGGAGTCTGGTCTCTCACCTTGACCCCTGAGTCTGCAGAAGCTACCAGCTTTCGCCAATTATAGGTATTACAGCCCGCGAACCTCCACCCATTCCAGCTGTGATCCATGGTCCTAACTCCCAGTTCGCGATCCTATTCAGTCTGCTCTATATAACAAGGCTTTTCGCGGTCGGATTGCGCTATTGTCAGCGCTTTTGCGACTGGAATACGGTCGCTACTGCCTGTAGATTCGCTCAAAAGGTTAATTCGTCGATTCACATCCGGCAACTGCCCCTATCTGCCACGCTTCACATTAGGCCTAGGTAGCGTACGTACGCTTCGTAAATGAGCATGTCCGGATATGACAGCTCCGATTCGAGTTGGAGTGACGCAAAGGCCCGGAGAAAGTCGAATGGCGTCACTCATCAAAGGTTTAAAAAGATAGGCACCAACGTTCATAGCTCTATGGGCGGCGGCGTATCAGTCCACAACGCTCTAATGGCCTTGGAACCTCCCCCACCAGATGCTAAACCCGGAAGCCAACACGCCCCGTGGCTGAGGCTGACTGATTGGGAGATGATGATGCTACGGAAGCGGATGAAGAAGAATGCCAAATGGCGGCCCAGTGAGAGCATGGTAAAGGTCGAACTCATCGGTTTCGGTCGTGGCCCTCACAATTATTGGGAGGCAAAAAAGAAAGCAGAAGCAGAGGGTGTCGAGTTTATTGATGTCGATAACATTGCCACCGCGGATCCGGATAAACCACGTGCTTGGGGAGAGATCGGTCTTACCGCTCCATCGTCCTCTGAGGATATACCACGCAACAAGGGAATGGCACTCAACGAAGCGAAGAAGCGAAAGAGAGATGAGTTTCTGGCATCAACATCTCAGCGAAGCTCGAAAAACGTCTCGGATGACGGGCTGCCGCCTCGGAAACCGACGGTTTTAAATAGTGCCGGCAAGAGACCCAGGGGAAGACCAGCTACGAAAAACATTCAAGATGGCCCGAAACCTGATTCAAACCATACGGCAAGCCAGTACTCAAAGTCTGCACAGGCACAGATCTACACAGACTCCACATCGGATGATTTCCAAGCTGGTGATGAAGTTGACTCAGACGGCTCCTTCTCTCCGTATGCAATGAAGGAACCTCACGCAAAGCCCGCATCCGAGCCTTTGCCTGGAATGCAACAAGAGCATGGTACGCCGGATGTCCGAGATGATAAGACGCTCCCAAATCATATTTCTACGAAAGCCAGTCCAGGAGCCAAAACAGCTGGTATCTCCCAGCATTCACAGCAGTCGCACGGATCTCCTGTTTCTAACGATCCTATTGGTTTCGGGCCAGGGCAGTCGAGTACGAGATCGGAGCCACCCATGCTGCAGCAGTCTCCCGACCCTCTTCCTGCGGCAGCTGCTAGGGTCCATACTACAGTTAGCCCCCAGCCGTCCACCGCAAAACGAGCGAATCCGCTGCAACAACTGCTATTCAACCGTCCCTCTACGGCAGCTGCTACGACCCACACTACGAATGACCCCGAAACATCCACCGCAACGCCTGCGAATCCACTACAACGTCTATTGTACAATCATCCCTCTAGGCCTATGTCTCATACGCAAACACAATCCAGTCCTCTTCGGGCGGACAATGCAAGCTCTAGGCTAGGCTTTGACGCCTACACAAGCGCTAGCCCCCAGCCATCGACTACCGTGCCGAAGAACACACAACCTCCGCAGCTCTACGATTCTCCTTCCACTGCCGCCGCTCGTGGGCCAGCCGATACAATTCGAATGCCGCAAAGGCGGAGACCGGGAGCCCTTTTCGACCATCGTGAGAGCCTGTCTAAAATCGTCGGTCACAAGCGTCCAGTTCCTAAAGCGACCCATTTTCCGGTTCAGCCTCCTCCAATGGTGCAGTCTCCTCCTCCAGTGGAGCCTTCTCAAGTACAGAATCAGCCTTCAGCCACCAAACCGTCTCCGGCAACCAAGCCTTCTTCAGCATCCAAACCCGGCCCGAAGCCTAGGGCTAAACCTGGCCCAAAGCCCAAACCCAAACCTGCAGCTGACGGTCCACCTCCCAAGAAGCGCAAATACATCCCTGGCGGCCCCGGTGGTGGTGGTCGATACGTCGATATCTAACTCATCTTTCATCCATCGCTCTGCCCGAAACTTGTATCTTTCCGTTCCTCGTCTCTGTTCAGAGGACTTGAAAGGCGCAGACACAGGGTAGACAGGCACACATCAACATACGCAGCGGAGGTCCCAACACTCGGCAATCCAGTAAAAATGTTATTCCGATCCCATGTTTTTGCTTTTTTGCTCTCTTGCAGATCCATTCACAGCACGTCCACCAATCCAGTTATTGCTTAAAAGAAAGGTTTTTGCAAAAGCGTCTTTAGTGGAAGATGAGAATTCGAAGATCTCCAAAAGGAGTATTATTTGGCTTCCGAGCAAGCGAGAAAAACCCGAAACCCCATGCACAGAAAATTTGTATCTAAATGATTAGGTTCCTGTAGGGAGGATAGCTCTACAGCGTACATAGTACTTGAAAAGAATGCTTTTGCGAGTTTTGTCACCTCAAGCCATGCAATGCAGATCGTTGGGATATCATTACGAATGAATAGATCGGTATCTAATCTATATGCATCACTTGTGCTCCAGTATCCAGATTTAGCGCGTAGACAAGTGTAGCTATAGCTAGCTGGTCAACGACAATGTAGCCTGCAACGTGAATAGTCCTGCCTACTGGGCTTGATCAACTGCTTCTTTTGTCACTAGAACCAGCCACAGGTACCGAAGTTTTGAGAAGGAGAGGATAATGATATCTATAACCGTAGCCTAGGATCTATCTTTGAGTCTAATTTAGTCAAGTGGTCTAGGTAAGAGAGGGTGTGTGCATAGGAGCGCTTAAAGAGCAGTGCAAGTCATAGCTCATATTCCATCCAGCTGAGCCTCAAACTCATCCTCGTACACGGCCACAGACTCGTTGCTGCGCACACGTTCGAGTTGATCATTAATGTAATTGGCCACGTGCTGGTTCGCTTCCATCCTTTGTCTCGCTTGTTCCGGGTCAGCATTATGATCAACATCTGCCTCAGCATGTACATCGCCATTCGTGGAGTTGTTGAAGCTGCTCCGATTTCCGATGCTACGTGATGTCGAAGATCGCCTTATCCTCGGCTTGTCAGAGCGCGAGAAGGTCTCGTCAAAGTAGGAGTCTGAATAATGAGCGGCCGCCGCTGTGGGAGTTCTAGGGGTCTGGGGTAGTCGGCAATTTATTCTATGAGACCAGGTCAGTAACATGTTATGAGGTGATAATTGAGCGCATGCCAGCGTAATCTGATCGAGGTTGAATAGAAGGAGAAGGTTACATACCCAGTGTCGTGGATGATCTTCGCTATCAAACCAGTCCAGCCACATTGATGACTTGCGCCCAGGCCCCTTCCCGTATCTGCATCGAAAAACTCGTAGAATGAGATGTGTTCTCTCCAATGCGGGTCGTAATCAAGAACATCATTGCCATCGTTGATCGCTCGTCTACCATCATCACCTCGAGTGAAAAGATGTTGCAACCGCTTGATCAGAGTGAGTCTTCGTTGTAACTCATCCGTTACATTTTGGTACTTACGTGCTGCAATTCTTCCGCCACTTGGCCCAGATGCATATATTCTCCTGACCCGTGAGGGCACTCTACCTGCAAAGACTTGCCATAATACAAATAGTAGCGCAAAAGCCTGCTAGATTGGTAAGCAACAGTACGAAGAACGAGCAAGTCTTGAGACCGTACGACTCAATGAGAAGGAAATTTACGGCAAGCCAAAGCGGACCCCTCCAATTACTAGAACGGACCCATCAGTACGACAGCATGCTATCAAGGGTAAAAGCCATACCTATTGCCACCGAAGAGGCCACTATCAGAGTCACCAGGAACATAGCTAACTTGAAAACGCTGTCCATCAACATCCATAGAGTATGGATGATCCTTGTGGTATTTCGAAAGAGATCGGATGCCGTGATCAGACAAAAATTCCGTTTCATCGAGCATTCTCCGCAATATCCGGACTAGGCGATCTTTGTTGACCAGGGACAGCAACAGCCTGTCTTCTTTTCCGCGACGTTTCAAGCTAGCTATGTTCCGCTCTGCTACGTCGTGCCGGTTCTCCATGAACCAGTTCAGCCGTCTTTTGAAAGAGGGGAACTTGTTTATGAGCTCTGGTTCCAAGGTCAAGACGGCGAAGAGTGGTATTAGGCCTACAAGGGACCGAATCGGTAATTGTTGAGTCCAAGGGCCACCCCAAGAGATGGCGTCATAGTAGAAGCCGTCCTTCTCGCTCCACAAAGACGCTTCCTGCCCCCCTGACCGGTAAGTCATGGCGTCGCTTATTAGAATGAAATGTTCGAAGAACTTGGACGCAATATCTTCGTAAATACGGCGGTGTTTTGCCAGCTCGAGAGCAATATTCAGCATTGAAAGACAGTAGAAGGCCATCCAGCCTGTGGAGTCAGCCTGTTCAAGGACACCCCCTGTAGGCAATGGCTCGGACCGATTGAAGAGTCCAATGTTGTCCAATCCAAGCTATATTCTTGACTTAGCACGAGAGTGAAATACATCGACACAAAACGCTAGAAGACTTACGAAGCCTCCCTCGAAAACGCCTTTATCGTTGAAGTCTTTACGGTTGACCCACCAAGTGAAATTCAACAGTAGCTTTTGAAAGACTCGTTCCAGAAAATCAAGGTCGGCACGACCATACAATTTCCGCTCAATCTTGAAAACTCTGAAGACAGACCAGGCATGAACGGGAGGGTTGACATCTACACTGCGTTAGCGGAAATCACCGTTGGCTAGCGATATCAGAAGAATAGCGGAGTAATGCTAGGCGAAGAGGGTAGCGGAGACCCATGCAAGTAGGCTTACCACCAAAGTTCCACTCATATGCAGGTAATTGCCCGTTTGGATGCATGTACCATTCTCTTGTGAGTAGGTCTAATTGCTTTTTCGCAAATTCAGGGTCAATCATGGCCAAAGGTATGCAATGGAAAGCAGTATCCCACGCCGCGAAGAATGGGTACTCCCAGCTGTCAGGCATAGAAAGGACATCATCGAGATACAGATGTTTCCAATTTTGGTTCCTTACACCTTTCCTTCCTGCTGGTGGTGGTACTAATCATCCTCAATGTCAGCATCGCTTCAGAGTGTACAGAAAAGCTCGCATGTGGGTGGTCCTGGCATGTGAGATATAGAGTGCTAATAGAGGGATCGTAAAGTAGAAAAAGTTGGAACGTGTCAATGGCTTGGAGTAGCAAGAATATCTTCTTCAGCCGTTGTTCGAGCACCACAATCCCTGTACTCGAAAGCTATTGCTGGGAGGGTGTTTAACAAGGGGGTAGACAGGTGTTCACTCAATACGTTTGACTCATGCTCCATACTGTTCTCTTCAATTGGGCAAGAGAATTGGGGAGGATCGGCAAGGAGACTCACTTTGGCCCCTGTCTCCGTTGGCCCACTCTAAAAAGCGTATTAGCAGAACATACACGACGCATTCTCGGTATAGCACTCACGATCCCAAATGAACAAGTAGTGCTGCTTACACCAGAGAAGGCCAGCAAACGCTTGTCGTTGAATATTGCGCAGATCGTCGGTCATGGGCAACGGACTGATACGAAAATAGAATTCATCGGCCTCGGCTCTTCTTTGTTCCATGACTTCGTCAAAGTATTCCTCGTCGAGATAGCCCTGGTGTTTTCTCGAAAGCCGGAATCGTACAACAGCGCACTCGCCAGGTCCGACACCTTCCCCCTCATTGAAAGCGTAATGAGCCGCAAGTTTCGAGCCGCGACATCTAGGATTTATGGCATCACGCTCACGAGTCACGATATGTCGGTGAAAAGCATCCTTAACGTAAGGCTGTGCATTCTTTGAGCCATATAACGCTTGGAGGTTGGTCTCATTCTCGGTGAATAGCATTTGTGGCTGCACGTCTTGGCCACTTTGACCAATACCTGGTGAGGGTGAGAGCTGACAAAACTGGTGACCGAGCTTTTCGTGTTTGGCCTGCGCTGTAAGAGGTGCTATTTGACGGATTGACGGTTTCTTTGCCTCCTTTTCTAAACCCCAACTCCACGTATTGCGGTACCATATCTGAGGTATGATATGCAGAGGCGCAGGCTCTGATCCACGATTGTATGCAGTCACCCGGAACAGCAGCTCATCCGGAGCGTCGGCTTCCTTGGCGACTTCTATAAAGCAGTCGAAATAGCGACTATCTTCAAATATCCCAGTATCCATGAGCTGATACTCCCTTTCTGACTTGCTACGTCTTGCATTCTCTGTCACCAATTCCTCGTAAGGAAACTCCTGTTGCGGGTATTTATAGAGGTACTTCATGTATGAGTGCTATTGAAACCGCGTCAGTCCCGTTAGACTGATTCGGTGAAGTGTAGGTACCGTAGGCGTGTTGTCAAGATGAAAATGACACTCCTTAATGCTTTCTCCATGGTTGCCTTGCGGATTTGACAGCCCAAAGAGTCTCTCTTTAAGGAAAGGGTCCTTCTCGTTCCAGAAGCTGAATGCAATGTTGATGAGGCCGTGAGTGTCCGAAACACCTGCGATACCATCCTCTCCCCAACGAAACGTTCTCGACCTAGCGTGTTCGTGAGGGAAGTCTGGGTTCGCATGACATGTCAGCTAGATCCTCTGCCATAGCTAGGGCGCGGAACGACTGACGGCTCCATGCATCACCATTTTCACTAGTACGAGATCTCAGTAAAATGCCCTCCAACGCGGATACCAACCACTCACGAGTAATCTTCTCTCACTACCGAATGCGAACGTTAGCCGACTATATCCTTTGCAAGAAGGTAATGCCTACCAGTAGCCCATTGTCGTTCAGCCACCTGAAAGAGATCAGCCCAAAAATTCCGCAGGTATTCACTGGAATATGTACATAGGATCCAAACTGTTTCCAATATTTCTTTCTCTCCCGGTCCTCCTTCAACCTCTTTTCCTCCTCACACAAGTATTCGTAGCGGTCCGTAACCACCATTGTTGACGTTGTTCAAACGGATGGGCTTCTGAGGCTGTATAGCTGTAGGCTAAGCACTGGCAGGGGGGTGTCTGGATTGAATAATAGTGATCGTCAAAATAGTGTCTGTTCATAGGTTTGGTAAGGAGTAGGTCTGCTGGTCTTCCAGAGGGTTCAATTTACAATACCGAGTATGGGTGGATCAAGCTGGATGCCGAAATAGCTATGACCGAGGGAGGTTTGCACGAGGACAACTTTTTCTTCGGGAAGGCGAGATCGCGGACTCAACAATCCGGATTTGCAGCCATTAGCTCAAGATGGAATGCCGTCGTCCAATTGTGACGACCCTTTGCAACAACACCACATCGTAACGACTGCCAATCTCAAGTCCGGTCAGAACGCTATGTAGAAGTGCTCCTCAGGTCAGGCTATTCGAGTATAGGTATTTAGCTATCATACTTCGATGGTTTACGCCCTGCATCTAAGTTGATTAGATAAGATTTGTTGCCACCCCGCCTTCCGACAGAGGCCTTCGGACAATAAACCCCTGAAGACTGTCTTCACAGTTTGAAATTTCAATTATTAGAAAAATCTATCCTCTGGATGTGAAATAGATAGATACATGAGGAGAATTTTCTGGAGCTCAACAGAGCGGTACTTCAATTTCTCACTGCATGTCATGAAAGGTAGGAATACATTGACATCCTCTTCGCCTACAATGACAATCCTCCAAATGCAGCTCAGACGCACATATGCCCTCTTATCAGGCAGGACCGCGCCCACAACGCTTTCTGTAGCCGTCATCGGAGATATCTTCAAGACGTCTCCAAGATGGTCTTCCGGCTAGACTTGCGAGAACCCCACTATCCTAGTGGTGCTCTGGGGTTCAAGCTTCCGTTTCTCAGCGACTACTTTAGGGTGAAGCTGCTCCGAGTGGAGATTTTACGGGGCTCTTACAAGCTTAAGGCGCCCTATCAATAGCGCCCAAGCCGCTGTTGTCTGGGCACTCTTCCAGGGGCAGAGCTCGTAGGGCTGATCTCGACACGCTAATGTCTCTAGCACAAACCAGGATTTTTGGTGTTATTCTCTGTACTTCGCCATTAAGCAATTGTGATACAGACAAGAGAGCATTTTGTTCGCTCTCCATTGGGCCGTATTCGAAACAAGCTTCAAGGTCATTCCGAAAGGCCGTGCCAGCTATGCGCGACCAAATATCAAGCAGGGTGATCTACTTTCTGCTCACGGCTCTCCTTACTCGCAGAGCGCGATGCCTAACAGGGTATCAAGCGTGCATAAGGTGGCCAGCGCACATTACCTATGCTGCCTGAACTGATAAGGCTGAGACATCTTTGATCCGTCATGAAGTATCCATCAAGGTCGCAATTTAAATGTGCTTCTCGTGTTTGATAGAATGTCTTTCAGGAGCGCCAATTGGCTTAATGACTGATCAATAAGACAAGGTCGAAATCCAAAGGATACACGCATGCATCATGCAGGCGCTGGATGCCGCCACCCTGCATCAGGGCGTTCAGGCTGCTTCAAGCAACGATGATAGCAACCTTCCGGGAAATATCCTGATTGCAAGCAATGAGTCAGTTCACTCCAGCAAGCAGAATATACTGAACTGATAGAATTCATAGTTCGTTAAAAGCCTTGTGGACGAAAGCAGTCGATCAACTAAGCGAAGAAGACAAACAGCAAATCGATGTTCTCAATTCAGACAGAAGGGGTCTGATACAGGACATCATTAAAGTAGTCGAGGGAAAGCATCAATTATGTATAGAAAATCAGTGGAAGTTCCGCACAGGAACTGAAACGGTCCCGATGCGAGATCCACTCGGAAGGATTGTGGCTTGGATCAATAAATTCAGGGATGTCGGTACAATCATGATGCAATATGACCCTACTCATGCAGCCATACCTTGGGCCGCTATACGATTCCTACTTGAAGTCAGTCCTCAGGATTATGGGGTATCTATTGTGAGCTTCTTATCTGATGAGTTAACAGGGAGTGACGAACGATTTCCAGACATTTGAAGCCATGGCAGGCGGGCTGGAGTATGTGTCTAGCCTTATTGTTCGCTACGCAATTCTTGAAACCCTCTATCTCCGAGATGCTTCCGTGGCGAGGCAGTACCTCAGCGATGCGATAATGCGCCTCTACGCTGCTGTTCTGACCTATCTTTGCAAGGCTAGACAGTATTATGCTCAGAATACCACAGGTATGACAGTTCATGATGTACATCCACTGACACTTACCCCAAGTTTACAGATCGATGCATACTGGGTCTTTTCCAGCCCTCTGAAAATGGCGTAAATGCTTATCTTTCCAAAATTACCACCGAGGAAAGAAAAGTAGAGAACCTAACTCGATTGATAGATGCGGAATGTACGTGCTCTAGTTACCTCGTATCGTTGTCTAATTTCGCGTCTCATACATGCTAGGCCTCAGGAGCACGGCTGCACTCATAGGAGACGGTCTCGCTGGATTGAACGAGAAGATGGAAGATTTGAGCGAGCGATTTGGCACGCTTGAAATGGATTTG
Organism: Cladonia uncialis; assembly: GCA_002927785.1. NCBI lineage: Eukaryota > Fungi > Ascomycota > Lecanoromycetes > Lecanorales > Cladoniaceae > Cladonia > Cladonia uncialis. The sequence goes on from NAPT01000458.1 coordinate 15,691, forward strand.
AGTGCTCATGCTACATATCTAGCGGTCAGCCGGGATCAGATACTTGATTGGCTCGACGGCCGTTTCACAATAGAGGAATATAACAGAGCGCTATCTGCGCGCTTGCAAGGGACCTGTACATGGGTCATTAACCGGGATGCAATTGCATCATGGAAGCTTCCAGATCCTGAGTCGACTATAACCAAATTCTTATGGATCCACGGACTTCCTGGTTTCGGCAAGACTGTGCTTTGTGCAATGCTTATAGAATATCTACGTCGAGAAACTGGCGACCCAGTCGTCTACTTCTTCTGTTCTCTTGAGGGCAATTACAAACCAGATCCTCAAGCAATACTTCGGTCCTGGGTGGCCCAGCTAGTGCTACATAGTCCTGATCTATATCCGCAGGCTGTAGACCTCTTTCGAGCCAAGCATGCCCGTACTGCTACAGAGCCTGAACTTTGGTCCCTATTGCAAGTTCTGAGTCTTCAATTGGGGTCATGCTACTTCGTCGTTGATGGGTTTGAATTATGCGTTGGGGAAAACCCCGGTACCGGGGGATACAATTTAATGGCCCGAAGAGACGGGTTTCTGCAACGATTGATCACGACGTTGGCACATACAGGAAGCCGTGTCCTCATCGTCAGCAGGGACAATGGTCCAATAAGCGACGAATTCAGGAACTGGCCACATTTTGATCTGCTGAAAGAAACTGTAGTATCAAACGAACTTGTGTTAAGAGATGTGGAGAATCCGGCGCCTAGGGCATTCCTCGAGTATAAGATAGTGCGGGACGACACAGAGAGCGACTTGAAGTCTTTCGCGTACAAGATGGTCAGTTCACAACTGCCGAACAAATCAGAACTCCTACATCAGGAGCTAGCTGAGGGAGCTTTGAGAAGGTGCGACGGCATGTTTTTGTGGATTCAATTATTGTGCGGACAACTTTCTCCGGGCAGAACCACAACACAACTACGTACTCTTGTCTCTCGTACACCACGTGGGCTGGAGCAAGTCTATGGAGGGGACTTGAGGAGGATCCTGGAACTTCCTGAAACAGACAGAGAGCGCGCAATATCTATCCTTCGATGGGTATTATTCGCGTGTAGGCCGCTCACAGTTCGAGAGCTCACGGAAGCTCTTCTTATCGACGTTGATAGTTTCGCAACTGAGCTGCTTGTGGAAGATCTTCCAGATACCTGGGACGAATATTCCGTGAAGGAAAACATCTGTCGACCATGTGGATCCTTGCTTGAGCTTCGCGACCAAGACCTCGTTCAGGAGACTACTGTCGATGGTAGAGGACCTTCGAGCCTTCACGGATTAAATAAAGCGGCCAAGAGCTCGCCCATCGAAGATCTTACCGTGCACTTTGTGCATTCTTCAGTGGAAAGTTTCTTGCTTGACAGCCATGACCTTGGTCTGCCATTCTTCCATAGAGATTTCTCTTTGGAGTCAGTCCATGATCTACTGGCGCGGACGTGCTTATCATACTTGTGCAGTGAATATTTTGTAAGGCCACAGCACAACGATGTGGGAGAGGTCGCCGCGATGCTGGAGAAATACGCCTTCCTGGATTATGCGGCAAATATTTGGACCTCTCACTCAACGATTAACGGTCAACCTTCTCGAGATCTAGTGGATGCCATGAACAGACTTTTCGACCCTGGTGCTTCAAGATGGATTCCATGGGCTGATATCGTTCGTCACCATGATGTACAATCAAAATCGCAGTTCGGGGTAACTAATGCTGGACAACTCTGGGCGTCTCCACTACATCCCGTAGCTGCTTACGGTCTTGTGGAGACTATGCAGTTTCTACTGGCGCAAGGCGTCGATGTTAATTCTGTGTCAGAATGGCAAGGTTCAGCTCTGAACCTGGCCGCTAGTCACGGTCATCTAGAAGTGGTCAAGTTGCTGCTGAACAACGGAGCTGATGCTAATTCTGGTCCGGGAAGGAATGGCTATCTAAGGGCTCTCCATTGTGCCATGCTTAATCCTGAGTGTGAGACAGCTCGAGCCATAACCCAGCTATTGCTGAATGCTGGTGCGGACATCGATAGTTCTACAAATGTAGCTTTTCAAACCCCGCTCTTCCTTGCCATTGAGGTAGGCTCAACCCAAATGTGTCAATTTCTGCTGGCAAATGGGGCAAATGTTCATTCAAGAGATGTTAAGCAGCAAACGTGTCTCCACTTCGCAAGTCAGACTGGGAATCGGGACATCGTGGAGGTGTTACTTCAGTATGGTGCGGATATGAACACTCTCCAGTCGGAGCGGAATGCTTTGTATTGTGCAGCTCGTGAAGGACATCAAGGCGTTGTCGATGTGCTACTGAACTTCGGTGCTAGTGCAGAAGCGAAGGTTATTCAACAAGCACAAGCTTTGCATCGTGCCTCTCGAAGAGGCCACATTCGCACCGTACGGAGATTACTGCAATATGGAATTGACGTAGATGTCGTTGATGTTGACCGATCAACAGCATTGCACATCGCTGTCCAAAATGGTGACCACTTTATGGTACGGCTACTCCTCGAACACGAAGCACGCATTGAGGCCTTTGATATTGGACATCTTACAGCCTTGCATCATGCTGTAACCCAGAGACAATATTACATGATGATGCTACTGCTTGACAACGGCGCAAACATTGAAGCCAGACGAGTTGATGGCTCTACTCCACTGGCATTAGCGGCCTTGGATGGATGGGCTCTTGCCGTGAAGCTTCTTTTAGACAAAGGGGCCGACATCCATGCAGTACGTAATGATGGGTCTAGTGTCCTTCACTGTGGTGCGCTTAGTGGAGACCTTGGGGTCGTGTCGCTCTTACTCCATCGGAACGCCGATCCACAGGCGGTCTGTAATGACAAATTCTCCGTCTTGCATTGGGCAGTATTACGGGATGGATGTTCACGCACAGCAATAAAGGTGTTGTTAGATCTTGGAGTAGTTCTCGAGCCTTTACAAATTGTCCACCCTGGCTGTTTCGGGATGTCTGACTTGAGCTCAAATGCTGCGCGCCAGGAAATAATCGAAGTGCTGATCTCACGAGGCGCGGATCTCACTCTCACGAATGGGTATGGGGAGACAGTTTTACATCTAGCGGTGAAAAGCCTACAACTTGTCGATTTCCTAATAAACGCGGCAATCGACCTAGATGCTGTAGACATTGAGGGCCGAACTGCTTTACATAGAGCAGCAGAACTTGGATGCACAGCCGTAGTAAATCGGCTTTTGGGGGCAGGCTCAGACGTCAACCGAAGAACGCTGCTAGGACAGACTCCTTTGCACAGGTCAATATATGTGAGGAGCCAAGGACCGTCAGATAATCGCCTACGCACTGTCAGGTCTCTTTTGGAGAGCGGTGCTGATCCTGAAATATCTGACCTGTTTGGTCAAAGATGCTCCGATTGGGTCTCACGAATGAGCTACAATGTCGACTTGGCCCGAAGAGTACACTTTGATGGCGCCCGTCATCCAAAGCCTTTGCCATCGATCGCAATTGAAAATTTTGAACGCTTGCATGCTGCCATTGTTGCTGCAGTGCGTATTCTTCTGGACCTGGAGGAATCAGCACAGCGGACCACAGAGTTGCAGGTCACTCACGTGTGGCTCCAAATCTTAGGCCACCTGTTGATCATGGTTGACGAAAATGAAGAAGCATCCACTGCCCTTGGACAGACAATCTCCGAACCGTCCTTCAAGATTGCTGCTGGTAGAATCAATTGGATTTGCCCTTGTGACCAGTCCAAGGCTCTCGAAAGAGCTGGACACTTCTTATCAGGATACCTCTTCGGTTGTTATTCGTGTTCTTCAGTCTCTCTCTGCTCGTTGTGCTTAGAAGGGTTGACTTATGAAGAGACCAGGACTAGGAAGATTGCAGCAACATGTGCCGCTCACTTTTCTGTGAAAAGATCAACGGCTGATCGCTGTAGACGACCTCGGGGAGTAGTGAACCAGCAGTTGGAAACACGAGCGCAGTGGTTGGACCGGCTGCTCGAAACTTACAATAGCCATAAGGTCTTGCCATGTCCGACGATTCGTGTGGCAATAGGGGAGGATGCCGAATTTTCTGAAAGGGAAGACAATCAGCAAACCGGCACAATACTTCAACGGATGATGCGCATCTTCAATACATCGTAAGGAGCATAGATATGCTCTCATACAAAGGCAGGATCACAGATATGACGGGCCTTTACCTACGGAACAGGAATAGGTTAATTCTACCTTAAAGGTCTAAGTTCGATTATAGGGAGATATACTGCGATATGGTAAATTCTTCTGGCAAGCCTCAGCTGCCTCTTGCCTTCTTCTGTCGATATACGCAGCCCTTGCCACGGTTGCTGTTTGCTGGCCGTTGCTAATTTATTAATATAGCTAGTGCGAAGAAAATATCTTTCAAGCCGTCCACTGAACGGCCAATGATGCAGGTAGGATAAATCGTTTCATACACTAGTCGTTAGCAACTTGATCTAAATATTGTTTAGATGCAGTCAACACAATACAATGCGGCCACGATCCCCGCCGGTATCATCAGACAGACATGGAGCCCATGTTGAATTCATCCGAATCTCAAATTCCAGATACGCATTCGACTTGGCATTGCTGAAGTAGGGCGATCCGAAACAAAGAAATTGAGTCGTAACGGTTCAGTCATGATGAGGGACCCACAAACGTTTCCGGATCATTCTCGATGTTTCCCTTCTTCCCCAGTCAAAATTATTTTCTCGATCAACGATTTCATGATCTTCCTTTCACAAAGGCTACCATTCCGGGAGTATTGAAATTATATCGCACCAGGATCACGTTCCGGCGGCCACCCCCTTTCATCCACACTGCCATCCCTTAACCATCCATATCCTCGTCACTCGAAAAAATGTCAGTGGCCTCAATCTCCCATCCTCCAAACTTGACAGCACCCGTCGCCCTCACAAACTCCAACCACTTCCTCGCTCTCTGAACACACTCAAGCCATAAGTTTACGTGATCCTGAGCTATAATTTCAAACCACGCAATAACTACAATGGTAACCCAGACTCTGCTCTTCAGTAAATCAGGGTAGGAGTCGAGTGTGGATACTGAGATAGACAGAATTTCTGGGAGAGTCTGGTGAAGGGACCAGAAGCTAGTTTTGTGGCCATTGAAGCAGTCGCTTGGGTGTTGGAGGGCCAGGAGGCGGCGGACACTTCTAAGGAGTATGTCGGGGTCAGGTAACTCCGGGGAGGGCGCCGAACAGCGGGTGAGATTGGATTCTGGGGTTGAGGGGGGAGAGTTGCGGGGGGGCCAGTCTGCGCCCGATGGAGGATTTCGCGAGAAACTCGAATCGTAAGATTGCGAAGTCTGATGCCTCGTGCTCTCAGTTTGATCTCCATCTTTCGTTATGCTTCCCCCAAGGCCGTCTGTTTCGGTTGAGGTTTTAGGCTGGTTGACTTTGTTGGCTTTTGCTCGGGTTCTACGGTACAAGGATGGAGGAGATGGACTTCTTCGAGCTAGTCTTGGGGGGCGTTGCTTGGCTAAGACCACGAAGACGATATCCTTCTTGAGTTGATGGTCCTGAGCTCGGAACGATGCACATGCCTTGTGGTCCGCACGCTCGTCCTTTATCATCCGTATCCATCCACCATTGGAGACCGCCATTCCATGTGATGGTGACCCCATGGTGTAGATTGTCCGAAATTCTCCAAGGTCGACCTTAATCTCCACGGATAATTCATCAGAGGCCAGTGGCAGAGACAAACTATAAGGCGGTGCCATGAACATGGGCAAAGTCCATGCATAACCATCGACGTGCGAAGGATATTCGACCTTCTCTTCAATGGTGGTACTCACCACTATTGTTTGGTGCAGCTGTATGGTACTACGCAACTTGTATATTCGAAGCATATTGTGAGGAGCTGTGAATGGCTCCTCAGGTACATTCCACGCGAGTTCGCCAATCTCACAGTACACCTCCTTAATCCTCGTCCCACATTTCAGAGGAAAGGCGAAGAGAAACTCCTCAATACTTTTACAGTACGGATTGTAAAATATATGTTGCATATTCGTTGTGGCCGCGGTCCTTTTGATTGTGGTAAAGACCTGAAGCCGTTGTTGTTGGAGTTTGCGTACTCCATTGGCGGTTACGGAGTAACCCGCAGATTCAAAGGGCAGATTCGATGGCAAAAGTTCTGGAGGCATTGGTCGATATTCCCAATCTGATATCCGGCAAGGCTGCGTGTAGAGAGGAAAAATGAAAGCGGCCAACGGTTTTAGCATTTATATGGAGACTAAGAAGAAATGTTAAGGTTGGGCGCATTTGTGGCTTGAAGAAAAAAGCAGCCCAAAAAAGTAACCCACTGAAGACCCAGAGAAACAAGATTTGCTCACGTCTATCAGATAGACCCACTCTTTGGACATATCTACCATGTGCCAGCATTTCTGACTGAAACTGGTAAAGCTACAAAGAATAATCACATTGATCCCTCATTCTGAGACTTGGCTTTGGACTGAGCTAGCATTGAAGGCGAAAATCTCTGCACAGACACGAAGGGAAAAAACAGCAGCCAAGAAATGCAGCCAAAGATCAAGCATTTGAGCCACATGAGTCAGGCCCCACTTTCGAAGCCTCATCATGGGAACCCCGTTCAGTAGATCGCTTGGGCGAAATCAAAGTGATTTACTGGCAACTTCATATCGGGATATTGTTGGCCTTTCATCCTGCCAAGTGCCCTCACCAATTCAACTCTGTCCCTTCCTATACGGGCTCGAGCAGATTTGAACGTGCTTATATCGCCTCTAAGCGAGCGTTCAAATATTCTTTACTGCAATTCCTGTCATCAGAGAATTCAATTGACGGAAATTGATGTGAGGTTGACCTAATACAGTTGATGACTAAGCGTCGCCAAGGCATTCATTTACCGTCTCCCATCAGCTCTAAAAGGTAATGGACTCAAACCTGGCTGAGTGTCTCAACCAATTCAGGCTGAGATAGTCCGTATACATACATAAGGTGGGGGCTCAGTTAATGATTATGATGTTGAGCAATACGGAATGGCTCATTATTCTTCGGAGTATTGCTCGTACTACAACAGATGTACTTTTTCTACTTACACGAAAGGCTCATTATCTTGATCTTACAGCTCCAATTTTCACGAGAAAAGCTGTCTGGATATGCTAATTTCAAATGCACCCTGACATTGAGCATTTTAGCCTTGCAACGCATTCTCCGCAGATTCTCGTCGTCGGGCACAATCAAACAAAACTTGGGGCGATGAGGCTGGCTTCGCCGTTTCAATGCCTGTCTTAGTAGTCTCGAAAGTCCAAAGCTCAAGTATCTGATGCATATTCCAAAAATGTCCGAGTCGGAACAATCTGGGCAATGTCTATCAAACCTTCGGGGTCAAATACCGAGAAGAATTGGCTGAGCCTCAACACATTGATACTCCGAATTGGTATTTCTTGTGAGTGCTATCTATAGATCGCAGTCACACGTCGATCCCTAGTGTCCATAAGCTGATATAAGACGAAGCCTGGGAACACCGTTTCTGCGATAAGGAGGCTCTCTGAAAATGGAACTTGGTGCAATCGCTGTCCTTTCGGCCATTATCACCACGTGGATCGACGATAAACCTGAGGCTGTTGCCTATGTCCTCTTGATATCCATGGGAGTAGTTCAAAGCACCGGACGCCTACACGCTTCCCTTGACAATAACCCGGGGACATGCCGCTATCGTCAAGGCAAAGCTGGAGAATATCTTTGGTTGGAAATCCAGCCACATGTCATGCCGTATTCTCACCATTGTTAGGGATACCCTGTCAGAGGATTCTATACAAATTCCGTCGACTGGAAAATAACTCTGATCAAAGATGGCGATCTGAGAGAATGCCGCTACAATTCACAATAGCTGGCTCCGAAATATAATACCACATGGCCTCATTACCAGCGATTTAAAGAGGGCACGGCACTGGTAGAGTTAAAAATTGATTCCATTGCTACTTACACATCCGATCCTTTCATCTCAAGTCATTTTGCCATTTTTCCGAACAATGCACAAAATACGGGATCTCTTTCCTTCGAAAGAGCCGTGGCGGATATCTCGCCGATTCAGTTGCTTCAGTCGAGCTCATATATGACGGTGACATGGGAAAACGGCAAGAAGACCATTCAAGTGCAAAGACAGCTGGCAAGCATTGCATATGCAACTAGCAGATCGCTTCAAGCTACCCGGCTCGGTCTACTTCGGGGACTACCTAGCTATGCGGGTTCTTACCAACAAGCAGGTCCTCACTAACTTTCACTGGCTGGACTTGGGGGAATCCTCTATATGATCATACTCCACGCCAATTCAACGTCGTCCCTGCTCGGTCTAGAATCCGCTTGCGGCCTCTAAACTCTTATATATAAACCCACAACCTCACTCATCAAGTCCAATCACAGAAAAAGGCCTCCCAATCCTTCCCCTCTCCCCTCCCCCTCCAAAATGCACCTCACACAACTACTCCT
>NAPT01000459.1:0-24059 GCA_002927785.1 Cladonia uncialis
GTGTGGAGGGGGCGGGTGGGTTGGTTTAGTGGTTTTGGTGAGAGAAGGATTGCGTGGTTGATGGATTGATGGATTGATGGCCAGAAAGGGAGATGTGTTCGTACGATTAGCTTGCAGGGGTCCAATGAGTAGCGCAGGCCTAAAAGAGAGTTCTAAGGCTATTGGAAGGCTATTGGAAGGCAATCAGCAATCCACTACCGGGCACTTATCTTCCCTTTCCCTTAGAACCTTAGAACCTTGGAATTATTGATCGGCCGGGCCTTGGCAGGGCATCCACGGAGCAGTCTAAGCTGAGCTGGTCCTGCGTCCAAGTGGAAGTGGAAGGATTGCCCATGCCATTGCCCAACCTCCCCTCTTTCAATCTTTTCCCTCTTTCATATTGCTGGCATTTGCAGAAAGAATTGAAAGCTGGATTATATCACCAAGCACATCAACTACCAGCTATCATATAATACTAATTGAATTGTACCTAATTCTTCATCTCAAGGATATCAGGGAGCCTGCATTTCCCGCTGAAGCCTGCCTACCTTATCCCCAACCTTCTCCAAGCGAACAAACATGGCACCCAACAGAAAATATGGCACCCATGCCAATTGGGCCTCAGTCCTTTTCTGCGCATTGCTGGTATTGTCCACAACAGGCTTCACTTCAGCAAGTCTGCTCCATTGGCGACAAGAAGGTTGGTACCCCCTGATAACGAGAGGCTCGCTCTCAGCCTAACCGAGTGTTTGCGAATAGACATGATATGCTAATTGTGAGATCTCTTAGATGACACGCCAACCCCGACAGGTGAAGATACCCCTACAGCTGCCAATTCAACCATTCCAGATGCCACAGACGATATTACTCCCCTCTCCACAATCATTGCACCCACGTCCGACCCAGCAGAAACGGCTACAGCATCTGAAGAACCTAACGAGGAACCTACCGAGGAACCTACAGCAACCGATGGAGACACAGTTCCCGAAGCAACCATCACGCCTGCTGCCAACTCTACTCTTCCCAGCAACAGCACCGAAGAAGCTGAACTGACCTCTGCTGCAGCCGCCGCTCCTACAGTAACAGGAACTCCTCTCAACGATACCAATGATCCAAATGAGTGCCACGTGGATAGAGGAGACACTCCTGAGTTCGAGGGTAACCCGTTCTGCTTCCCTACTGATGGACAGATCATCCCAGCCGACAATGAAGTCGAAGGTATGATATTTGTTCTGCCGTTAAACCTGGCTCCGTGCTAATTCCAGCCACAGTGACTTGGGACACTTCCCTCTTCTCAGGCGATACCACCGCCACGGTCGAAATCGAATACTTTGATAACCCAGCCGACAAGACCGCTTCAACCGAGCCGCTACAGGGACTCAAAACCCTCAACTCTGACGGCGCCATGTACATCAACATGACAAGCTCCTGGCTTAAAGGCCAATTGAGCGCCAACCTTACTCTCTTCTTCGTCTCCTCAGAAGACGAATCTGTCCTCACCGGACCCACCATCCTGCTATTGACGAACAACTCCACCGCCTCCAGCGGGTCTAAAAAGAAACTCGGTGAGGAGGTCGGCATCCCCGTCGGCCTCGTCATTATAGGCGCTGCCCTCCTCATCATTGGGGCTTTCGTCTGCCTTCGGAGACGAGCAAGAGGCTTCACCGTTATGGGGAAGCCACGCGATCAAGGCATGGCCGCTGCAACCGGTGGAATTGCTGCTACCAGAGGCCATCGTCGTGATCCTTCTTTCCATGACGAGCCTACTAGGGGCGTGGAATTGCAGGATCGTAACAAGGCTTATGCGGGTGATGATAACTGGGATTGGGGAAGCCCGGTTAGCAGTCCGACGAGGGGAGGAAAGGGGGGTAATGTGTTCAAGGATGAGATGGCGAGGCAGAAGGTTGGGAGGGGGTATTGAAGGAGAAGGAATGATAATGTCCGGTGATGTTAGCAGCTCAGATGAGCGAGGTCTGTTGCGTTTTCTTCTACAATAATTAATTCGCAATATCTGGTTTGATAGAATAACGACACGATAGAGCAACTGAATACGAACTTATCTTGGTATAATCCCATCATTGCAACTTTTCTGTCGTACGTTCTTGATATGGCTAGTACAAACAGCCGCCCTGGCGCAGAGCAATCAATAAAGTGAACCTGAGAAGGTCGCTCCTAGACTGGTGGTTATCTCCTAATAAGTGGTCACTTGAAGTCCATTCCGCCTAGCACTGATTTTCCTCCTCGTACATTGTCTCATACGTACACTCGCCAGGTATGTATTGACTTGAGATTGTGCATGTTTGAGCTATCGAGGCACTGGTGTAGATCAACATGCCTCCCTTTGCCACATGACAAAGCAATTACCTAAACTGTTGGGGGGTTGTTTTGGCTGAGTGAAGCATCTCGCAGCATGTAGATCATTTACTGTCGACTCCTCACGAAGATCATCATGCCTCTCACGATTCTCTCTGATGCAGACATACACTCCCTCCTCCTCTCCCTCACTCGAGATGATATCGTCCACCTGCAGCACAACTTGTCCGAGGCTCTACATGACTACTCGACTGGGACCCAAGAGACAACGGTGGGATGCAGTGCAAATCAACCACAGCGAATTGCAGTCCCTGCAGCGAACAATCAATGCACCCTCTTTATGCCTGCCAGCACTAGCACAAGCAGAGGCATTAAGATCGTGACTTTAGCAACGGCTCCGGTCCCCTCCCGCGAACCCAGCATCAGCAAGCTGAGCATTGACTCGCCTCGAAGCTCCTCCCCCGTCTCCCAATCGCCTTCCACTACAAGCTCCAGGTCAACGATTCCCTCTATCCTACCAACACCCTCAACGGCCAGCTCCCACTCACTGGACCCCACACCCTCCCTCGCCTCCACCATCATCCTCTCTCGCCGCACGTCCGTCCACTCAATCACTGTCTTCGGCGCCGGCGCTCAAGCATCCTGGCACATCCGACTAGCGCTCCTCCTCCGCGGCTCCGAAATTCACCACATCGACATAGTCAACCGCTCCTTCACGCGCGCCAAAAACCTCATGCAAGAGTTCTACACCTCTCCTTCCTGGGAATCTCTCCGCAAATCCAACCCAAAACTTGCATTCAGCATCGTAAGCGCCGAATACGGCGAATACCAGCGCCTGCTAAAAGAGCACGTCCGAAAAGCGGACGTCATATTCCTCTGCACCCCTAGTACCGCTCCCCTGTTTCCCGCGGAATACCTGACCAGTGCCTCAGGCCGCCAAAAAGGTCGCTACATTAGTGCCATCGGCAGTTATCGCCCTCACATGCTCGAGCTCCACCCCGATATACTTCGACAAGCCGTATCCCCTGAGCATAAACACCACCATCACAAACATGCCGACAAAGGCGGGGTCATAGTCGTAGACAGCTTGTCTGCATGTCTGAAGGAGGCAGGGGAGATCATACAGGCAGGGATTACGGCTGAGCAGTTGGTGGAGGTGGGCGAATTGTTGATGGTGAAGAAAGCGAGTATGCGGGAGTTAGAGATGGGGACGGGGGAGGGAGAGAAGGGGTTGAAGAAGTGGTTGATGGGGGGAAATGTTATTTACAAAAGTGTGGGGCTGGGATTGATGGATATTTGTGTTGGCGAGGACTTGGTTGCGTTGGCTATGGAGCGCGGGGTAGGAACGACTGTAGCAGAGTTCTGATGGAGGTCGGATAGCGAGAGAAAGGGGGACGGACTGCGGTATTTACATTGCCGTCATTGGAGCAGGGACGCCTGATGAGATCAAGAAGGAGCAGTCTCGATATAAGAACCTAAACATGGTTCGGCAACTCTGTCCCTTCACAGTCGGACTCTCTCACCCCAATCGAGAGGTTTGATCTTACGAACCTCCGCTCATATTCACAGTCGATTGCACCATAATTTGGGCTTTCGCTCTTCTTTCCCACCCGCTTTGCGGCTTTCGACCTACACTCTGGCCATTACACTCTGGCCGATATCCGGGTGGGATTTGATGAGCTTCAGACCCAGGAGGGCGTCCATCTTCAAAGATCTAGAGGGTGAGCTGTGCACCGCCAGAAAGCGCTAGATGGTCTGGAATCTCTATATGGTTCAGCTGGTCACTTGGCTTGTTCCTTTCAGCACACAGAATGACCAAGTCAAATCATCATAAAATTACTCCTCTACCCGTTGTCTTCGACCGGCCATGGACGAAGAAACTGTGTGTAGCATTCCTGCTTTTTAAGGCTGTCTAAGCGAGGACCGTACTAATGGTTGGCAGACTCAATAATTAGCGACCGACATACGTACGCTTCTTCGAAAAGCAACTTCGGCATGCAATCTCTTCTTTCAAACATACCTCACCCAGATTGATAGAATCTTAAGATCATTGGCTATATTAGCTAGATAAACCCACCCAATCGTGCATATCACACAATTCGTGTACTCCCAGCCAGGACAAGCTGTCTCCGCCTTTACATCGCGTTATGTAGTCAAGCTCAACGCTTGGCGTGACTGCAACAAGGCTTATATCTTTACAACGTTTGCTCTGACTCCAGTGGAAATCTTCAGTGTGGAAGCTTTATTCCCCAAACCTTTATCCAAGATTGTATGCTGTCATCCTGTTCTTTTTGAGATATTTCGGATTGCATAGCGGCAAATTTGGCATTACCTAGTGCTTATGGCAAACAGTGGACTAACAAGAGCACAAACAATCTCACAAACATACAATGGTCTAGTCAGCTGGTCTCAGGCTCAGCAATGACTTTTGAATAGACATCGATGATAGAACGATACTTTCAACAAGGATTCAGACGGTCTAACACTATCGAAAGACAGTATTGGTAGTCACGCTCGAGCAGGCAGACGTTAATGTTTGTTCATAGCTGCTTCCGTAACTTGCCATCAGCAGATCCTACCTGTTCCTGACATTCTTTTGAGATTTTCCCTGCCTCTCTAACGATGGAAACAAGGAGGTAACCTTGCTTCCGAGCTGGCTCTCCTATCTATCTCGCAGATCGACATTCAGCTGATGGATCCCCCTCCCATCAGTCCCGAAGCTACTGCACCTCTACGCCACAGCCAGGATATTGTAAAGGACAATCAAGGACCGAGAAATGTGATCCGAGCCCTGCCCTTTGTCCCGCCGTCAGACTACAGGCACCGCCAGTCTGGTCTTGCCGCCTCATCTCGGTTCTACTCAGCTGAGCCCAGCAAGATTCAATTCTCTAGCTACATATCGCTGCAGGAACCCGTCACATAACAAGGCCATTTGACCGCCGTGGGATACTATCATGGCAGCGTACAGATGGACATGCAACATCATGACCACCTAGGCGGTCAGCCAGTTCGCTATCTCCCAGAACACCGGTTGTGACAGTAGAGAAAACAGCCTGACGCAGGAGACCGAGTTTATCACGAGATGAGCTAGGTCGAAACACCAGTCTGGTCACTCGTCGGAAAGCAGAGGTTAGACCGCTCCTATCGAATTTGCAACAAATATCAAGGACCTACATTCAGACAGATTTGGGAAATCCATCAGACCGGGCCCAACTCCGGGTACGGCGGTGTGTGAGAGATATTGCGGTAGCTAACCGCGGCTTGCTCGGAAGATAACTACGTGCTCGTCATTGACAGCCAACACGGTTTGGCTGTCAACATGACTTCCTTGCATTCCACTGATGCGTGCGAACGAGGAAGTCCGACAACCAGAAAGTGGGTATCAAGCTCGAGGCTTGAGTACAAATGGCTCTTCTGCCGAAAATGTTTGGCAAACTTGCAAAGCAAACGGACGATTGCATGTTGGAGCAGTCGCTCGTAGCCCTCAACGAATAGACACCGGCAGAGCTATTAGCTCGCTCTTTCGACCGAAAAATAGTCCACGGCTGGTCGCCAACCGGAATGGAATCAAACATGCAGGGCTTCTTCCGGGCTCTCAAAGGGAAGCAGGGTAAGAAAATTGAGCGCAGCCTCATCTCGAACAAGGGTCCGTTCGCCCTACCACTACCTCTTGGTTATCTTTCTCCCAACGCCATGGTCTTGGCCTCGAGCACACACTACTCGGTATAACTTCCTCAAAATGGAATAAGACCCGTCACAAGGCCACACTCATAATTCTCAGTCTTTTCTTATTCAAGCTAGAGAGCCATGTTACTGTCCGTCGGCTTGCTCTAATATTGGGGGAACCTTCCCACTGTCCATTCTACGTCCTTTGTGGCTTACTACCTCCGTCGTTCGAGTGTCTACGCCTGGGTCTCTTGGTGTGGTGGCTGCGGCTCGACCACTCCACCGGATATGGGAAGATCTCTAAGCTTGGGAGCCATCGCTTGTAGTAGCGTTGCTCTTTCCATTGATCGAGTGAAGAAATCCCGTCACCTAATCTCCACCCGGGGTCGAACCCAACGATTGCCGAGTCTATCATGCCGATCAAATTCGAGATAGTGGCCTCGACTTTATATAGAGTCAGCATTCTCTTGCAACCTGAAAGGAGGTCAAGCCGTGTCCTCCCTCTCCATCTTCGAAGAATCGGGAAGTTCCTCTGCTCGGTCTTTAAGCACCATAACATAACTACAGACCCAACATGTCGTCTCACGTCATTATGAGCTCCTCTAAATGGGAGTTTCTCATGAAAATTGGTCTGGATGGTGACAAGCCTGAACATCAAGCTCTCTATTGGCAAATGAAGGTATGCACCCCAAGCTCGTATGCAAGCTATGTCCCAAAGAGGCATCCCTTGTGATTCCCGATTCCCCCAGGAAGGAGGCACCTCTCTTGACTAGCCCCAAGTCAATCTATCACTATCCGTCGGCACTTGGTGTTCCAGGGCAACATACCAAGCTGATAGCGACACTACACATAGTCTTTCCTTGCACCTCCTCACTCTCTCACTCCATCCTAGCCATTCCATATCTCACTAACCAACCTTCCAGAACGAAGCCATCCGCGTCTACAACGATCAACTACGTGATCGGTCTGCCCTCCGCCGCGAACATCAAAAAGCCGCACCTCCCTACACCGCGAACCAGTTCACAGAAGACGCATTCAATACGGCCATTAGGACCATCGAGGAACAAGCCAGCGAGCGAACCCTCCCGCTGTACGCCAAAGGCAGAAATGATAATGGGCCGAATTGGGTGATCCGATGGATTTTGTACCATGTATGCCGATACCGTGATGGGAGGAACAAGAAAGCGCAGAGCAAGAACTTTCACGACGATGATAATCTGGAAGGCGGCAGAGGATCTGGCAGTATTGGGAGTAGCACTGGAGGCCGTTCATCTGGTAAGTACGGTCCTTTGAGGTGTGTGGTGGGGATAGCTTTGTGCTGATGTTTGTGTGTATAGCTGGATCGACTTCTAAGACTGGCAATGCCTATTATGACGCCGCAAGAGATAGCCGTCGGGCCCCGGGTGCGCACTGAGCGGTGGTATGATTCTTGATGAATTGCCTAAGTGCTAGTCGGGGACGGTGGGTGGGTTTAGTCTGAAAAGGGTGGAAGAGACCCAAGGGAGCTCGTTGATCGAGACCTTTGATGGTGAAGATGCTTCTGTTCGCATCTATTCCCCTCTAGACCGTACCCCGGCTATATGGATACAACCTGGCGTTTCCCCGTGACTACTTTCAATCGTTATTGTAGCGTTAGGCATAGCAATTCTTCTCTCCCATGAATCGGCTTACCTAGATTGATTGATTGATCGATTGATTAACATTACCTACATGCTTGATGCTTAAATTTTAAGTTAAGAGCGTATTCTTGAATTACTGGGGAAGTAAGTAAGGGTGGCGGACCCAGGTTATTTTCATAAAGATGTGTCAGATGCAGGGGGAAGGTGACTGCCTGATTTCTGGGGATTTAGAATTAGGTAGGTAGGTAAGATTGGAATTGGAATTGGAATTGGAATTGGAATTGGAATTGGAATTGGAATTGGAAATTATTTTGGGAATATGAATGATAAGATGATGATGAGCCTAATATAGGATGTGGACGCCGTTCGCTATGCTATGCTATGGCTATGGCTATGTACATTGGGTATATGGGTGTATACGTACTGTACTTTTCTCTCTCCTTCGCTAAGGTAATCTTTCTGCTGCTCTTTTTTCGTACCTTTTTCTCTCTTTCGCTGCTACTGAGCTTCCCCATTCACTTATTATTCTCCCTCTCTTTCCTTCCTTCGGCTATGGCTTCAACACAGTCCCGGCAATGCTGAACTTTCACCCTACTCCTCATCCCCCTCCTCATCCTTCTCCTTCTTCTCCCTCCTAACCTTCGCCATCGCCTCCATCACTCTCTCATTATTCTCCCTCTCTTTCTTATTCGCCCCTTCTCCCCTTCCCCCAAGCCCGCAACCCAGTCCCAGCACCCCTCAACCTACTCCTCATCCCCCTCATCGTCCTTCTCCTTCTTCTCCGCCTTCCTCTCCCTCCTGACCTTGGCCATCGCCTCCATCACTCTCTCATCCTTCTCATCCTCCATCTCATCCCACTCGACATCATACTCATTCGCAATCTGTTTGATTTCCCGCCTATACCCATTCGCTTCGTCCACCAGCGCTTCCCATTTCTGTAGATCGAAACCCTTGTCGGCGTAGAGTTTTGTTTGACGCCGGGAGATGGTGAGATTTAAAGCGGATCGGTAGCTGACTTCGCGGTTGTGGTAGAGGAACCAGAGATAGCCGCAGATGAGGGTGGAGAGGCCGACGAGGTACTGGGCTTTGTTAGCAGGGGTGGGTGAAGAGAGGGTTGAGGGCAGGAAGATGGGGGACTTACGGTCACGGGCTCCATGACGTCCCAGCCTAAATCGGTCTCAAAGGTGATGCGGTAGACTAAGTACCAGTATCCTACTAGCGCACCGGCACCGCCCATGGCCCACCGCTGTGCGCCTTTGTGGGCTAGCATATCACATTCCTTCTTCAAGGCTGCGAGGTTGATTATCTTGCTGGCTGTTTTGCGGAGTCGCAGGCGCAGGTAGTGAGTTCGATCGTTGAAAGAGGGAACTCCGATGCGGATCTCGTGCGGTGCACCTTCAATTTCTACGGCAAATTCTTTGCCTCGTGCTGCGTCGCGGATGAAGTCTCCGATTTCTGTTGACGAGGACCAGCGGACAAATTTTCTGGATTGGCCCTCTCCTGCGGATGGGCCCTCGCGACCTAGGCCGCTGTAGCTTTCTACGCTTCCGTCACCCAGATTTCCGTATCTGTTTTTGGATTTCTTGCCTAATTTCCCTGTCTTCTCCGGAACGCCGTCGAACTTCGTTTCCTCCAGATCCCCTTCGTAGTCTTCGTGTAGATCTTCAGCTGTGTCGTCCTTCTTCTTGTCACTCGGCTTGATCTCATCTTGCTGTGAATCTTCAGCCCTGAAGTATACGTTAGGCACTTTCCGTTCTCCATATTCGTTATTGATTGTAGGGAGCTCGGATTGTATGAGGCGTTCAAGGTAGGAAAGAGGTTGGTGCGGATGGACGAGCAGAGCGAGAGGCTCCACGTCTTTCTTCTCCGGGCTCTCGTCAAGCGATGTGAGAGGTATTATCAATTTGAGCAGGCGCGAAGGGGTTGTTAGAAGCTTTCCTAGTAAGAAATCAGCAGATGTAGCGGGCACCAATACAAGTTGCACACACCCTTTGTTATGGCCTCAGCAGACCGCTCTCGAGCAACTGGAGGCGTGTCCGAACCTTCTCGGTGCCATGGCGTTCTAGCCTGCTTCTCCTCCTGCTGGTCGAGAGCGCCCTCAAAAGCTGCTTCCTGCCTGACTTCGCTACTTGAGTGCAGGCTCTTCGCAACTCCAACGCATCTCAATTCTCGCAAAGTGGAAGCGTGATCCCATCGTGCTCGGCGTATACTGCAATTCGGGACTAAGTCACTTGGCCGGGTCGGGGTAGTGGTAGCTAAGGAACGAATTGGCCTGCAAACGGGCTGCCACTTTGGCGTCAACAGTGGGCGAGCGGAGAGAAGTGCCTTGGAAGAGGAGCGCTGCATTGTGGCTTTGCGCTGTTGGGGACACCGCAATCTTCTGGTTCTGAAGGACAAGACATATCCAGGGGATACGCGCAACTAAAGTCAAGAATTGGCAGATGCTGTAAGCCAGAAAACGCCAGACTCAACGCGATATGTTTTCCTTTAGAAACTTGGCCTAGCGCCAAGCCGAGCGATGTCATACTTTGCCTTAGGGCTGACCCCTTTCACCCCAAAGGTGACAGGGCTGGGCAATACTTCTCAGCCTTGTAGTTTGAATATGATCTAGATCTTATCGAGGGTCTCTCAGTAGGTAGAGAAAATGCTGATGGCTTTCATTAAGGTCATTAGGTGCGCTGAACGGCTAGTCTCTGATGCTTCTACCACCGCGAACCACCGCGAACCACCGCTATGCTGAACCACGAAAAAGAACGCTCAGGTTGAAGTCCGCATAAAGACATCATGCTAGATGCAAAGCAGATAGTACGATGCTGGAAATAATGATAGTTTTCCCCCCATGAACAAACAGCAGATGCAAACGCTCACGCGGATGAGGTTTTTTTGCTAAACATTTTCTCTGCCTCCAATGATTGGTTCTAAGGTCATACCAGTCGTAAGTCGTCTCGTTAGGGCGTCATGGTTTTGGAGGGTGATCTCGTAACATCATCAAAAGTGCCCGGGCAAACTTTTGGACCCTCGGCCTAGATTCTTGGCCCCCGGGTGAAGCTTAGTATCGTCCGCCGCTGCGTCTCGAAGTCCTGCTGCCACTGCTGTATCTGTGGCTATCCCCGGAAGATCTTCTGCTCTCGAATGTCGTTGGGCTACTGCCACCACTGCGGCTTCCGCTGCTCCTAGAGTCATCTGTATAAATGCTCCCCCTCTCCGTCCCGATAGCGATTGGCCGTCCTTGGATTACATCGCCACTGGCTCGCCCCTTGTGGCGGGATGGGTACATGCCGTCACTCTTAGAGAAGTTTTGGCAGATCAGGTAAGCACGCATAGCAGCGTTCTCCACAGCTAGCCGTTCGCTTTCGAATGCCGTATCTGTCTGGTATTCTCGGTTGTTGACACGCGCCACACAAACAAAGCCGGTTCTGGTGCGAAAGGCTGCGTACAGAGGCTCTGGCCACTGACGTCGATGGCATAAGTCTAACGCAAGTAAGTCAGTATTGGTTCAGTTATAGTCAGCTAGCCATAAGAGAATCAATCTCTGGGCCAAGGTGCAATGGGTTCAAAATGTGGCAGACATATGTAGACACATCCTTCCAAATGTCTTATTGCCTAGTACGAAAGAGATAGATTCCGTTCTTAATCTTCCAATAGTGATGACAATCCAGGACTAAACAATGTCTCGAAGAGCTAAGAGCTTAACATAACATTGAGCCGTATATGGCTGATAGCTCTTCACAACGCCGAAAATATAAAATGGACAATATTTGGTGAGTGACCAAAAGGAGGACTAACTGGACAAATATTCCTGATAGTACATATTGACGGCGTCCTTGTGTGCCAAAGACCAAACGATGTACCAGATACCAAAGCTTCAGGGCACTAGCAGAAACGCCTCTCCTAGTCAACGCTGCTGGTGGCCGTAGAAGGCGTTGATGCCTAAGGGTGGACCGCGTAAGGATCCAAGATATAGACGCCGTTTCAAGTCCCGTTCTGGCTACTATGGTATGCTGTAGATGCCTTCTTGCAGATTGGTACATAGACGGGCTAGTCTGGAAAGATGCAAGTCGGAGAATTTGTGTTGTGTGGAAGGAACCTGGATCTTGGGAATGCAGCCCAGTGGAAGGTTTATATCAATGCCAGATCTGACCACATAACGGACATCAAAAGAAGTGGAGACAAAGATGGCTGGCAGACATTGGTAGGAGGTTTTTGCCTGCACCGTGGTCCATGTCTGCGGCTCAGTGACTAACTCAAGCGACGATGTGCTGGCGAACATTCTACCAGTGGATATTATTAAGTACCGAATTGAAGAGCGATTGACCTATTAAGTGCTTACAACGGATCGGTCCAGCCAGAGAGTTACATTGATTGACGTGCAGAAGCCGCCGACTCCTCCTCGCCGTCGCCACGCTAGGGCTGCGCGTCAAGTGGCGAACAGTCGGGTGATGGTCCAATTCTTGGGAGACATCCTCGGAGAGGTAGGTAACAGACCCCGCAAGACTCGGTACCCAGGTACTTCTAGAAAAGTAACTCCGGCAATAATGCGGCGGCCTGACCCCTTTTTTGCCTAATACGAAAGAGCTCCTAGCCAAGGCAATTTGCGCTGTCACGGTGAGGATCCACTACCGGTTACCCAGAGAGCGGGAACGGACAGCCAGATCAAGGGTGATGCATAACGTCCGGGACCAACACAGGCACTGGTACCGTGGGAGGAAGGTTAGAGGTTTCCTCCATTGGTGGCTAACCCTAAGGCTTAACTCTCGGCGGCGCTCGTTGCGCTTAATTAGCATTAAGGGATCGGATGATGGGGGCATCCCAACTCCAAAGATCCTTGCTCTCAAGCTATTGTGACTCGGTCGTAGAAAGGGCCCCCAACGCCACTGCTGACGATATCACGCTGTCACTGCACCTGGGATTGGCAGGCAAGAGAAGTCGGGCGTAAAATTCCTTTTCGACGGTGTGTGCATGCTTGATGAGTTGGCAATGCGCTTGACGTTGCAGGGTCCGCATGCGTTGGAATCCAGGAACGGCTACTCGACTCGGACGAACTCGAAGTGTAATTCGTAGCCTGTGTGCTTCTTTATCTCCTGAAGATCGAGTCTCGTCACAGTCAGAGCAGGTGGATCGACAAAAAGTAATGCTCGAAGTACGTTCCGTCCCAATTAGAGTAGGTGTATTGCCGCTTCGCCCCATAGAAAATTCTGGTCCCGCTTATGATGCCATTGTCTCTCTTCTTGTTTCTCTGCCATCGTCATACCCCAGGCGAAACGTTTATCAATTTTCCCGGCCCAGAGCAGAACGGCCCTTCAAAAACCGAATTAGTGGGAGCTGACGGCGTACCCGATTGTCGAATTTTATGCAGCTAAGATGCGCGTGCGTCGAGCCGTTGCTCCTGCCAGCGGGCTGGTCTCGAGGCTTCTTGTCCTTCAGGTGCTCTGGTCTTTTGCACAGAGCATTACCCAAGTCTCGGACAGCCGTATAACCTGAGGTGATCCAGAGACTCAAAGAGTTGCAAGGTCCCAGAGGGAATGCAGCAGTGGACGTGAGGTTAAAGACGGGCAAGGGTGAGAAAGTCAATTTCCACAGCCAACGGCTAGTCCCGATTGGGCAGATGATGAACATTCTCTGCATGGTGACATATCGACAGGCTGACATCTTGACGTTCAACGCTTCCTGCAAGATTCACCCGAGACACGCATACATGCAAACTACCTCGTGATTCAATATATCAGGTCCAGGTGTTCGTTATGTGCGTTCTACCGAAGATAACACTACAAGTACGGATCTCTCCTCTCAGAAGCCAGTCTTCTTGCTGAATAACTCGCGGCATCGCTCCACTACCCCCCACGGGATCACATAAATAGGGTGCAACGAGGTTAATGTGTCTTCTGCATCGATGAGTTCTAAAGCCTCATTCTTCGTCCCGTCCGAGCCTTCCTTCGACGACTCCCACGCAAAAGCTGAGTCTAGTAGACTTCCCGCTTCCGCATGGCGCATCCCAGCGTAATTGCTTTTGTGCTGTGTGGAACTAAGCCCCGCCAGCGTATAGCAAGTGTGATATGCATCAGGAAAGCTGCCGGCCTTGCTTTAGTGGTGCATTATCTATTACTGGTGTGCATTACTCACGTGCTGGGCTTGTCTCTCATGCCACCTCCATCCGCCTGGCAGCACGATAGGATGAAACGTGTTAGTCCTTCTTTACTGTACAGGCTTCCAACTGTCGACTTCGCCGCATCGGGGATTTCTTGGGACTCATTCAGGGCTGCTTCGATTAGAGGCCAGCAACCTCCAACCCAGTGGCTATAACACCCGTCCACGAGCTTATTTGTACGACCATTAAATCCACCTTCGGGTGCAGATTGGCGTGAAGAAAGCCAAGAAAGCAATAGTGGCAAATCTAGATACCTGGTATATCGTGCATTAGCGGCTAATAGGATCTTGGGCCACAAGCAACCTACTTTGGTATCATTTCATTTGGAGGTCCAAGAATGCACAGACACGCAAGTACACAGAATGCATATGCGCCATGAGCTTCACTCTGTGGTACAGCAGATACACCGCCCTCGTAGGTTTGACCTGGAAACTAGATGAGCTATATTGACATCTGTTGATTGGGGGTGTGTACACCGAGATAGATATTCTGGTAGACCATCCAGGAATGATGTAAAACCATGTGCTCGTGCAGGCGCATTTGGGGGCAGTTCAAGGGGGAGTGCAAGCAAAGAAACTATC
Organism: Cladonia uncialis; assembly: GCA_002927785.1. Lineage (NCBI taxonomy): Eukaryota > Fungi > Ascomycota > Lecanoromycetes > Lecanorales > Cladoniaceae > Cladonia > Cladonia uncialis. The sequence continues at coordinate 14,304 of NAPT01000459.1, forward strand.
ACCATCGAACAGTACGCCCCACTACAGGTGTCAGCTAAATTGTAAGCGCCCTGTTAGATCTTCATCAGGCCATACCGTACATCTTCCTCTCCACCAACGCACACTCTAAATCCGCCATCGCTTTGTTTTAGTTCGCCAAGCCACCGCCATCTGTGTAGAGAGGATACGTTAGTCGCTCGCAGGGAACCGAGCTAGAAAACTTCTTACAGAGCTCGGCGGTCAAGCATATCCATATTTTCGCCTCCACCCGCCGTAGCCAGGCTCAAGACAACGGCATAAGATGTAGCAACATGAGATAGTTGGCCATGGCCTCCTCCGAAACCTCCACCTAGATTTTGACAGGGTGACAACGTCTCCACGACCCTAACCGATTAATTAGCTAGACGCAGTTGGTAATGTGTCGGTTGCAGAAAAGCATACCTCTGCTGGTACAGTTCTACATTTTCACCCAATAAACTGAGTGCTGTCAAAGACCAGTAAATGACCCACGGTCGAACAGGATCATACGCAATGTATCTTGGGTATTCGATGGCGTCATGCAAGAACTTTATATGGTCTTCGCGCTCAAGGCTGGGAATACCATAAGTGTTAACGCCGGAAAGACTTCTGCTACATGCTATTAGGCGAGGCAGGCATTGTTTGACCACGTCGTCTTGTGAGATAGAAGTGTTTGTAGTCAGGCGGTCTCTGATAGGTGGAGAACTCGTGTAGAGTTCTGGTACCTGTGGCCGGCCTTGTTCGTCAAATCTCGCTTCGAGGCTCAATGGATCGGTTCCATCACGTGATATTGATCTATCCTGCTCATCCTGACCAGCAGCTTCTGCGTTGGAACCTGAAGCCATGTTATATCTAGCCTTGCTTGTCAAATTGCCATTTCTGTCTCTTCGGTGCAACTGATGTAACGGTGGTCTATTCTTAGACTTATGTGAGACTTTGATTCGTTTCGGCTTGATTTTCATGGCGAATGGCATTGGAGGCGAGACATGGCTTGCTCTTGGTGTCCAAATAGGTTAGGATAGCGGCTTCCCGCAAGGAATTCGTTCAAGCCAATGAGAAATTATGTGATTAGTATCAAAGACGGCCATAACAATATAGAGACACGGGTGATCATTCGAACTTGATCATGCGTAAAGTTGTCGAATGGCGGGACGGTGTCTGGTGGGTTTCCACCCAATCATAATGTCCGCCGTCAGCCCTACAGAATGGGGTATGAAAGCACATGTTCAGAGTACCACAATTCTGGATAGGTCACACTCACCGAGACATAATGCGAAGCCCCGGGACCACTCGATACTTTGCCAGCACTTTGCCAACAAGCTACCCCGCACCGGTAGTGGGCCATCTCGAGACAAACATCACTTGACAGCCTGTTTCATAGATTGGACAAACCAGTGGTGCGGCAAATCTGGCTCATCGCTTCATGCAGCTTGTAGAATCTTACAGCTTGGCTTCTTCAGTCAACGGCTCCGCTGAAAATGCAGACAAAAGCTCTAACGCCCTCGAATGCTCAAGTTCCAACTCTTAGATTCGATTGTATGCAGGCTCCGAGATGGATAATGACGGAGTACAGCCCGATTTGTATGCCAATGCCTTTAATCAATGACCATACCGCTCCTATGCTCTGGCCTATAGCTCAATTGTTGATTGACCTCTACTTTACTCAAACCGCTTTTTCATCTCCTTCAACCGCTGCCTGACCCAGCAACGGTTATCAGGCTGCTATTCTGAAGCCCATATGCACTCATTAATCTTGCGTAGGTCGCATCAAGGCGTGTACATCGGTCGTGGATGCATCTTCACTTGATGCAATTCACCGCTGTGGACACTTGTAGAGCCGCATGTCGTACACTTCGGGATCCCCACAGTTCAAGGTTACCTTAGAAGATTGCATCCCACCGGGTAATCGCCGCAATAATCGCTGGTTGCCTTGCCATCACCGTTATCCGTAGGGCGGATGCAGCGTCATCCAGCTGGGCTCTGACAGGATCGTTTAACTACCGGATAAGGGCTTTCCTCCTTGCTTCGGAAGAAGGATTGCGTGGTGTCGTAAGCAAGGATTCAGAAAGCTTCCTCGTGTACTTCGCAGCACAAAACGTGAGATAGCAGAAACGTGGTGACATCCTCATGGTTGGGAGTCAATCCCTCCCGCGAGGGATTCTCATGTTGACTCCCTCCAGGCGATATTGTTCGCAACCCTTTCCGCGTCTTTCTTGTGCAGATAAAGTTCGCACAAGATATGCCTTCCACAGCACCTGATAAAGAAGGCATGGGTAGGCAAAGACTTTCCTCAGTGAGACAGATGGTGTCGGTACGGGCGCCGCCACCATCAGGGACTCATCGGGCGCCGTCGTCGATCAGGAGGGTTTAGGCAAGATGTGGTACTAGTAAGTTGCAATATCAGCACTGGTGATTGGTGTCATGGAGGCGCTCCAGATGTATTGGCACACGATTGGGGGCCGCATGCCTGCTCAAGCCGTGTACTAGCATCTTCTGGTCTTCTAGGCATCACTAGCGCTTATTCCCCACCTCTTGCCCACCCCCGAAGCGCCCTATCAGTCCTGGCGATAAACTGCTTAGGTGCTTTTGAATGCATCCACCTTCACCGCTTCTTCCTCCACTGAGAGATTTCAAGGAATCTCTGCACCACCCACCCTTCCCTTCCCTTCCCTTCTCCGACCCCTCGCAATTCGCAATTCGCAATTAGCAATGCCCTCGCCGTATTCTTCCTCGCCCTTCCCCACCCTCCAGATCTTCCTAGCCATCCTCCCTACAATGACTCCACACTAAGCCAGTCTTTGGCAAGGGCTGACACCGCCCCTCCAATGGCCTCGATCATGTCTTCTGCTGCCAATTCCTCATCACAATCCTAGTGATTATTACATTCTTTCTCAGTGCTTCTGGTCAGCTGGCCATGGATGCCAATCTACCTACTGATGGCTTCGCTGGCTTCGACTACGATCCGCGAAGCCTACAATATCCTCATGGCCGAGTCACATATCCTATCCCCTTAAATGGCGATGCGTCGCGCCGAAGCGCCAACGCCAACCCTATCAAGCGGTCAACGACTCCACTCCAAACTCAACCATACCAGCAGCCGCTAGGCCAGCTCTCTCAACAACAGCCTCAGGCCAACAGTTATATACCAGACTGGCAGCTCCAACAACCCCAGTTTGGCTATCAGTTCGATGGAACATATCCTTCCGATACTACTTACGCCCAAAATTACCTGACTGAAGGATATGCGATGCAGTATCAGACATCACCAACAGACTATGTCTCTACGCAAGGTCAATATGATCCGACTCTGCCCATGGACGGTTCATACGGCACCATGGCAGGCCAATTCGATCCAGGCATGGCCTTCGACTTCCAAGAATTCTCTACCCAAGTCATGATGAACAGCCAGCTTTCAAATGGGCTTCCTGACATGCCTCTGGCTCAGCAAAACTTCCCCAATTCGCCCACCGATACGTCTCTAGAGGTTCGCTCACTCTCGAGTAGTGATAATGGTTGGTTCGAAGTGCCTCCTCAACCTTTGGATGGGTTTGGAACCGGACCTTATCAAGACCCACAATTTAATGCAATCTTCAATCCGGAGGAGACATTACATGGACGCACGTTTTCCGATTCCTCCAACTCTGATATCGAGCGACAATCCCGCCACTCTTGGAGCAGCTGGGTCGATGTCCCTCAGCATGCCATCGGTTCTCCCGGGAGTGACAGCTTAGGAGACATGGATTTAAGGGACTTTCCTCGTGATTTCACAAGTCAAGGCTCGGTGTCACCACTCATCAAGCAGGAAAACCAGCCGCGGCCTACCTTTCCATCAATGACGCCACCCGTGCATAAACCTATAAGAATAAAGACCTCATCCTCCCCGCAGAGCTCTCCCACTTCAACTGGGAGGATTTCGCCTCCGGGGAGACGGCAGTCAAGAAAGAACCCCAACTGTCGCGCCACCAAGCCGGCAACGAGACGGCCGCCCCCGTTGAAGGCTGAGACGGAGAAGCGGGTGGGAAGGAGGAAGGGGCCCCTGAAGCCCGAGCAGAGGAAGCAGGCTGGCGAAATCAGAAAGTTGGGGGCTTGCATTCGTTGCAAATTCTTGAAAAAGACGGTAAGTTCCGACCTTCAATAACAACATTGTGCGTACTTACCATATCGTATTAGTGTGACAAAGGAGACCCATGTGAAGGTTGTCAGCCATCTCACGCCCGCCTCTGGCAAGTTCCATGTACCCGTATTGATATCAAGGAGATCGCATACTTCATGAAGGATTGGAAGGCCGATTACGAGCGCCACGTCAGCCTTGGACTGTCTGTGACCAATATCAGAGGATACTCCAACATAGAGCGAACACTGTTCATCACTCATGGGTACGGTCACATGTTGCCAGTGCGCGCTCGCGAAATTTACGTTCATGATGAAAGATGCTTTGGCCTGGATTGGGTAGAAACAATCCATGAAACACCTACAGAGCACTCTGTCAACACCGCGAAGCTCGCATCTGCAGCTGATGGCATCAACCGAAAGATGTTGGACGAATACCTGGATCGCCACATCGACGGTGGCTTCGAAGAATTTGTCGACGAGTATTTCGAGGGCACGCCCTTCTTGACCCAGATGCTCAAGACAGCCTATAAATTCTGGCAACGGGAACGGACCCTTGTAATAAGGAAATCAATGAAGTTGCTTCTTGCTTACAACCTAACGCAACACGTAACTATGGTGGAGGGTATACCCAATGAAGAAGGCTTCCTCGGCAAGATCAATGACCCCACGTCTAGGTTCTGTGGTAGAACTGTTGCACCTGTCATGATCAATTTCCAAATCAAGTGTGCTATGGCTGAGATGTGGCGAGAATTGCAAAAAGAGATTCTCGAAGAGCTTTCAGTGTTGTACTCTAGGGTATACGGAAAGGACAAGCTTATGAATTGGCCAACCATATTCATGGTCGCTTCGATTTTGCTCGCTGTTTGGGAGGAGATGCAATTTGATTGCCATTACCGCGTTCCAGTAAGTAATTCGTTACCTGCATCGCTAACCACGCTGATGTGGATCAGGATAAGGAAGTGGTTTATAAATTCTGCAACGAAATGGAAGCTACACCGGTTGGTGTCATCGTTGGTCTTTTCTCTGCTATTTCCCAGAAGCTCCCTTCGTTCCAGGAATGGTCCACCGACAGGCATCATCAGAGATTTGGTGATAATCCTGCAGTGTGTGACGCCATGGAAGAGATTCAAAAGCATGTAACAGAACATGGTGAGATGACACTATAGCTCTACTGCTCTCCGAAGCTAATCAGCCTGACAGACAAATACCTACGATCGCGATCTAATGCGTCCTTTGACCGAGACGACTTTGATTCATTGGCCAATAAATTCACGTCCAAGCTCGTTATTAGAGCTTCTGCATGCTAACACTTCACGACGTCTACGATTTACAGCATGAACGCCCGGGCTCCCTTCACGGCAAGCCAGGGGCTTACTTGACGACTTTGAGTTACTGATATTTAGTGGATGACACTCGCTCGTTCATGTGTCTTTGCTTCCCTTCACGACATGATGTGACGTTATGACAGCATAGCGGTACCATTATGAGATGCATCTACAACTGATTTAGACGATTTATAATCGTAACTATCCGAAATGGAAGGTTTGGAGTTCAGGATCTCTATCGTTTGACCTGGTTCTTTAACCAACACTGCAAATCCTTGCTGCTTCAATGTATGGGCGGTCAATTGCAGGATTGGGTGTAAAGTAGGATAGAAACAGTTATAGACTTTCTGATCTTCAACCTACCTGAAATCAATAAATCCAACAACCTATCGTTCCGCTGCCTTGTAAGCTCTACAGTAGGCTGCAAGCCTGGGTTTACGTGCAGTACATCGTGCATGAATGGCCTCACACGGTCATGCCGCATTTATGCAAAGCGATCAAGTATCAATCATCGCATTCACGATACGAGTACTTTTGCAGCCAGTTCTTCAATGTCGAGTGGTGTGAGTGTTTCGATGGTAACATGACCAGAAAATTGCTGCCTGCTTGATAAGGAAGGTTTTGCCGGAACATTCCAGGCCATTCTTGCCACTTCCAGCCATCGCGTTATCACTTCTCCCACTAGCGCTAAGGCTGTGTCATCCTTCGCCCCGTCATCGGCCTCATACAAAACCGCTCCTTCCGCAACTCACCTTCCTGACCTTAACAACTACTCCAACCATCAGAAAGCCTTTACCGACTGCTCAGCAAACACATTTACAGACACATCGAACTCATTCACTCACCCACAAGCCACATATCAGAAATCTTTCATCATGCAAATCTTCGTTAAAACACGTAGGTTGACCCCGCTTCTGCCTTTTGCCTGATGGCCTTATGATATCTGCTAACACCTCATGTACAGTTACTGGGAAGACCATTACCCTTGAGGTTGAGTCTTCTGACACCATCGATAACGTCAAGGCCAAGATTCAAGACAAGGAAGGCATTCCTCCGGATCAGCAGCGACTTATCTTCGCTGGGAAGCAGTTGGAAGACGGGCGTACTCTATCTGATTACAACATCCAAAAAGAATCAACCCTCCACCTAGTCCTCCGTCTTCGTGGCGGTATGCAAATCTGTAGGTCCTACCGCTTTTCCTCTCACTTCGTTCATGTCTAATGAATGCTGCAGTCGTCAAGACCCTTACTGGCAAGACTATCACCCTTGAGGTGGAGTCGTCCGACACTATCGATAATGTGAAGGCTAAGATCCAGGACAAAGAGGGGATCCCACCTGACCAGCAGCGTCTCATTTTCGCTGGCAAGCAGCTCGAAGATGGCCGCACTTTGTCAGACTACAACATTCAGAAGGAATCTACTCTTCATCTGGTCCTCCGTCTCCGTGGTGGTATGCAGATATTCGTCAAGACTCTCACTGGGAAGACAATCACATTAGAAGTCGAATCATCAGATACCATCGACAATGTCAAGGCCAAAATTCAAGACAAAGAGGGTATCCCCCCAGACCAACAACGGCTGATATTCGCTGGCAAGCAGCTTGAGGATGGCCGCACCCTGTCAGACTACAACATCCAGAAGGAGTCAACATTACATCTCGTTCTTCGGCTACGTGGTGGCATGCAAATTTTCGTTAAGACTTTGACCGGCAAGACCATAACGTTGGAAGTTGAGTCATCGGATACCATCGATAATGTCAAGGCGAAGATCCAAGATAAGGAGGGAATACCGCCCGACCAACAGCGCTTGATCTTTGCTGGCAAGCAGCTGGAGGACGGCCGAACACTATCTGACTACAACATTCAGAAGGAGAGCACGCTGCACTTGGTGCTCAGACTTCGTGGAGGTCAGTAGGCGGTAGTGGCTGTGATTCTTTCTGTTATTCATCATCACACTTCTTAGCGTGCGTTTCTCCGGATTATCTGCGTACCGGTCATGTTCATGAGCGTAGCTTCTACAGCCTTATGTAGTCAAGATCAGCATCAAATACATCTTTTAGCTACTTAATTTTGATCTCGAGTGCTGTGATCAGTGAGACGTAGTTTGCAGACGGAAGTAGACTGTAATTTGCCACCAAACGCTTTCCACCCTTGCAAAAGATTGCCTTGAGAACCTATATTTAGGAACCCTTGCCTCCATTTTACATCATCCTTCGAAATCGAACAATCCTCGAAACCTTCCTCATCAAACCCCTCAAGAGACCCTGTAAAAACATGATACTCCCGATGCAAAGAAATGCCGTCTTTCTTCTTCCACATCGCCTTCGACCTTGACGCAGCCTCACCTGGCAATCAGCCACCGCTAGCCTTCCCGCATGACGACCAGCATAAGGACAAATCCATAGCTACAACCTCGGCTGAATTCAAGACTGAGTCTTCGAAGAAAGTACTCAGTCAGCCAAACAGCAGCGGAAGCGAAGCCTCCACAGCCATAGCCTTGTCACAGCTCACTCATGACTGGCGTTACGACAAGATATTGGTGCAGAATTATAGTATGGCGCAAGCAGCAGCCATGAACAAAGTTGGAGATGAGGCTACTGGTCATATCACAAATGGTCTCAGTGCTGGATCTGGCGGATTCGCTACGAAAGGCAGATACGAGCCACTCGATCCGAAGCAGGAAGAGGTCGGATGGGGTGTAATACGCCTGTATCGGGATGCGGAAGAGACGCCTGGGCTGTACGGTGAGCCTGTCAAGAGCCCGAAAGGTGCAAGGCATGCTTTGAAAAAGGGAGAAGATGATGAAATACCGTTTCGGGATGGCGATTGTACTACGCTTTGCATATTAGCTGTGCCCTCATACCTTACGCCATCAGATTTCTTAGGATTTGTGGGAGAGAAGACAAGAGATGATGTCAGTCATTTCAGGATGATTAGGACAGAGAGGGGCAATAGGTATATGGTCCTTATGAGGTTCAGGAGTGGAAAGAAGGCGAGAGAGTGGAGGAGGGAGTGGAATGGAAAGGCTTTTGACGGTATGGAGGTAGGTTTTGCTGCTTTACCATGACTGTCAAAGAGGGCTAACATTTTATCTGACAGCCTGAGAACTGCCATGTCGTCTTTGTCAAATCCATTGAGTTCCGGATACACCAGCTTCCAGGTCAAGAAGCCTCCTTCCCGGACATGACAAACGACCCGTTCACGCCCTCCGTTAACAAGTCACAGCCAGTATCCTCCACGCCTTCGATGCCCCAGCCTGCACCTATTTCATCAAGTTCGCGCTCCTCCAAACCACATGCTCCACCTACACCTGCGTTGATCGAACTACCCACATGCCCCGTCTGCCTAGAACGCATGGATGAATCAACAGGCCTCCTCACCATTCTCTGCCAACACGTCTTCCACTGCTCCTGTCTCCAGAAATGGCGAGGCTCGGGTTGTCCTGTATGCCGTTATACTCAAGACGATATGGGTCTAGGCAAACGAACCTCCAACTACACTAGCAATGGAGAAGAGGCGGGGTTGAACGAGTGCAGTGTCTGTCACTCAGATGCCAATCTCTGGATCTGCCTTATCTGCGGAAACGTGGGCTGCGGCCGTTATGATGAAGCCCACGCCTACAGCCATTTCACCCAAAGTCGTCACTCCTTTGCAATGGACATGACGACCCAAAGAGTCTGGGACTACGAAAGAGACAGCTATGTACACCGCATAGTCCAAAACAAAGCCGACGGCAAATTCGTCGAACTCACACCCACCTCCACACAACCACCTAACCATGACGACGATTTCGACGACTATGTCCCTCGAGAGAAGCTCGACAACATCGGATTAGAATACTCGCACCTCTTAACAAGCCAACTCGACAGCCAACGGATGTACTTTGAAGAAATCCTCGAACGCGCCGCAGATAAAGCTTCCCAAGCCGCCCTCTCTGCCGAAAAAGCCACCGAAGCTTCCACCAAGACCGCTGAACAACTCGCTACACTTCAAGCCGCTCACAATTCCCTTACTAAAGAAACTATCCCCGCCCTGGAAAAGGATCGCGATCGCGCAATGAGGAAGGCGGAGAAATTTGAGGGTATGGCGCGTAAGTTGGAGAAGGAGTGGAGGGAGGAGAAGGCTATGAATGAGAGTCTAATGGGCAGGATTGAGCATATCACATCTCAGCTGGAGACGTTGAAAAGTGAAAAGGCGGAGCTGGAGGAGCAGAATAGGGACTTGGGGTTTTTTATTAGTGGGGGGGAGAAATTGAAGAGGTTGGGGGTTGATGAGGAGGAGGTTAGGGATGGGATCGTTAGTCTGCCGGAGGTTGGGGAGGGG
>NAPT01000045.1:0-76626 GCA_002927785.1 Cladonia uncialis
GTTGTTAGTTGAGGTGCGGGTGGGGGGATGGGGCAGGTGGGGGACTTACAGCCGAAGTTTGCTCCGAAGCTGGTGCTGACGCTGACTTCGACGAGAATTACGGTATAGACGAGGCGGGCTATGGAGGCGACGATGCAGCTATGGACGTAGCTTTAGTATACTCCGCGAGAAGTTCACGGGGGAAGAGGGCAAACCCACAATATGCCCAGCCCAAAAATGCTAATAACCCCCAATTTCTGGCTCCTGCTAATCTGCAGCTTTCTCACAAAACTAGCCGGCAGGCACAAAATCGAGATATCCAGCACAATATCCGTAACGCTTGAACAAACATACATAACCGGATAGTTCGTTGTTGCAACGCAAGCCGTCCAATTGCACCTGATAGGCCAGACTTGGAAGAATGTGGCGAAGAGGAAGGAGATGAGCCAGCCGAGGGTGATGGCTATGAAGATCCAGATGATGCGGGGGAAGCGCCGGGCGGAGAAGAGGCGGCCGTAGAAGCAGAGGACGGAGAGTTTTACGAGGGCTACGGATATGATGTACCAAAATTGTTCTATGAAGAGGATCTGTAAGAGGTTTTAGACTCGTTACAGCAATTCGGGGGAAGGTAGGGTTTGTGCACGCACTTTGAGGAAGAGGACAGCCTCGTCGTCACTCAGTGATGAGAAAGGGACGCCGAATCCGCCAATTGCACCACCGAGGATGTTCGTGACTACCAATGCTGCAGAGAAGATCTTGAAGGATCATCTCAGCAATGCACACGCGATACTAGGGGGTCTGAGGCTTTACCAGAGCTGCTAAGATCAGGTAATCATCCGCTTGCAGGTAGTGGACTTTGTGCTTCCGGGCATAAATGCGCATAGCAACCGCAAGAGTTGCAAGGCATAGGAAGAGAGCATTTGTTGCGATGAGGGTTCGGGATTGGGAGGTGGCCATTGCTTCAGCTGGCCTCAGGGCAAGGCAAATGAGCAATGCGTAGGATTGAGTGTCGCAGAACCACCCAAGTCTATTGATTGAGAGTTCGAGGACCTCGAGGTATGTGAGTTGTGCTCATCAATGGCTGGCTGTACCTGTCTCGGTATATAGAAGAGCGTGGGTTGAAGAGGAGAGCATTGCAACGCGCGGGCCCCTTGTGCACGAGCCTACGGCCGCTTTGTACTCTTTGCGGGCACAAGACCCCTCCATCACGCCTTTTCCCAATACATGCAATAGCTTGTCCGCATGATTGTGGAAGTAATCGAAAGTTGGAAGCACATGCAGTCGCCCAATTTAAAATATGTGGTACTATTGAATCAGCTGGCTCGCTTCTAGGTACAATGCATGCGCTAAGGTAAAGACGTTAGTTTCCGAATTTGATGCACACAATCGACCCTGAAATCGACCCTAAATGGGTAGTGCAAAGGATCTAGATCTTGTTCTTACTGGAAATAGGCATGGCGGTGAGCCTTTACCGTACGCATGAATAAAATAATGTGTCTGCGAATCTGGCAATTGCTGATCAGCCGTGAATTGTCCCACAATATCTGCGCTTCGGGGCGAAAGTCGCCGAGAATAGCGTAGCACGATGAGACCCTGTGGCTGATACGTACGGCCGTGTTATATCAGTCCCCGGTTTGGGTGGGAAGAGGCATAAGTGGATATCAACTGTAACAGAGACGTCGTGGTTTGCCCAGGGACTGACAGCGAAGAACGAATACTTTATGCAAGCTTAGAACGTCTCGTATGCGCAACTTTCTCTCCGCGCTGACGGGGCAAGCATTCAGACTGCATGGCCCCAGACGCAGCCATTATGCGCAACTTTGATTAGACATGCAGTGTGGGGTGGAAACATGCCGATTCTGCTTCAAATGTGGTCCTCTCAAGCTGAGAGAAGAGTGTGGCCGGTGGTGAAGAATGTCATTCGGAGGGGAGCAGTTGCGACGCAGGTTACGGGGCGAGCTGATGCTGGGAACAGAGAACATGGTATTCTCTTAATAAGAATGTTTGTTGTACTGGTGTATATAGGGTAGAGTATGCAAGGGGCCGGGAGCGCTAGAAAGAGGCCGGGGAAATATTCTCCAGCGCTAAATGAACTCGCGCTCCAGTGTCTCAAAAGCTGGAAAGGTTTAAGCGCGCCAACCGCGGTCAAAGAAGTTTTTCTCCTATCAGGTCCTGTCGTTGACGGTATCAATGAGAGTTGTGCATTGCCTTTTGTGGCTCAAATAAAGAGCTCATTTCATAGTTGGTAAGGTAAGTTTGCCTGGCTCGTTATGTTGCATGGGCGACATGCTTTGGCTGCCATTTGTGGCTATCGATCCCTTTATCCTGCTGGCAACCAAGGCTCCTAGTCGGTATGGCGCCACTACTTGTTCGCGAGCGGCTTTGCTGTTGACCAGAAAGCTTTTAGGTTGACTTGAGGATGTCCTGAGTCCCTGAAATCTCCTTGACGGCTGTGTATAAGCATTTGGTTCCAGCTGATTTTCGAGCATGTGTTCAAGGTTTTGGTTGGATTCAAGCCACGCGATTGAGCCTCGCACAGGCTGATACAACGCAACGGACGGGTGAGTGGCATATCCAAGGTCCTCTTCCGTGATTTCCACGGGGGCATTGATGATTGATATGACCGTACCGTGCCATGGCCCGATGTCGGCAAGCTCTGGTGGTGGCCCTGGCCTTTTCTCGAGTCGCCAATAGTAGTCGGAAGCCTGTTGGAATACTGCTCTTTGGTGCTGATAGGAGCACCACGGCGAGGCTAGTGGCGGTGGACGTGCTGTCACAAGAGCAAAGGATCGAACGACTGCTTCGAAGACCTGCTGGATCTTCGTTACTTCGTCCCAGTCCTTTGGGTCCTTGAATCGAACATCATTCTTGTCATGCTTGACATCTCTCACGTTGGCAGGCCGCGGCTTCGAGGCCTTGGGCTTCTTTTTGGTGGTTGATTTGTCATTTGTTTTTGAAGACTTTTGCTTCTTCGTTTCCGTCTGCTGTCTCTTCAATGAAGCCAGGTCCTTGTTATGAACCGGCGGAGCTTTGACAGTACTCTTTCTAGGTGAGCTGGCGATACCTCCCCTACCTATACGTGGGCTAAAAAAACCTCTCCTAGGTAGGCCAACAGTGTTCCCTTTCGGTGGGCCAACAATGCTTCCCGTACGTAGGTCGCCAGTGCTTCCAACGGGCGGACCAGATGAATTCAAAGCAGTCGTATTGGGCATCTTGTACCAGAAGTTGTCAGCCTCATCTAATACTTAAACTTCAACGACTGCCAATAAAAGCTTACCCTGTGATGGTGGTATACAGGGATTCTATCCTGCATATGATTGCTATGGACGGTCGAAGGTATAAATAATGTGGTTGGCGGCGGTCTTAAATTGCTATTGATGATTGAAGGTAAACGTGGGCCTGAAGAGAAGCCAATTCAGCTCAGTGAGAACCCTCTCAATCCACGTACGGCGATAATTACTCACCGTGATAGTCCGTTGCTGTAGCATTTTCGGTTGAGTTCTTCGATCCAAAGATTGCTCCATGAAGATCTGCTGGTGGTTCCATCTTGACAAGTAGAGTAGAACTGTCTCAGGGAGACCAAGTAGAGGCTTCAATCCGACTCTAGCTCAGCTGCGTTAGCTGATATTGCCTTATGTTTCATGAACGTAATTACCTTGAGGGAAATTGACAAGTATTATTACCGGCGCTTCAACGATGCGTTGGATAGCAGAAGAACAATAAAGACGCTAGAGGAGCTCATATCAGTACACCTTTTTTGGTCCAGATTCACCCATAGAACATACTCACCGAGGAGTATGCTACAATGAGGCACTAATCAATTGGTCTCACACCGTCGGTGATCCCGTCGAAAGAGGATGAGACGAAACTCAGTGATCTGACGAAAAAGGGGCGTCAGGAGCGTAGTCTAGTATCCGAGTTAAAAGATTGCAGTGGGATACAGTCATGCCCTCCAAATTGTTGATGGTCTGTCAAGAAAGCGTTGAAGGAAGCATGTGAAAGTTGCTGTGGGTGAACTTGGGGCTACAAACGCGGTGATGAGCAAGTTATTCCACGCTAGCAAAGCCCATGAGAAATTCATTATCCAGAGGGTCAGATGAGGGGTACATTGTGTACCCAAGAAAGCTAGGGGGCTGATACAGTCGGTCCATCGCCACCCAATTCACTGCACTCCTGCAAAGCATAGTTACACCACGGACACACCATGACAGTGGCTTTGGCTTCTTCCTCTCAACTTGCTTGCCATCATAGAGAAAGGGTCATAATTAGGAGACATGGTAGTAGTTTTGTATGTAGGTTGTATTTCTATGCAATTGGGATACCATAGGGAGAACGCACAATTTGGCCGAAAGCTGGGAGCTGCAACCTTGCGTCGTGTATCTGCAGCTAATGCATCCGACTGCAACCCCACAAGGCGTCTCATCATTCGGGCTATGCGAATCTAGTGCTGGTATGAAGTGACACAACAATCTGCCATGATATGGCTAGAGGAACCATTATTTAGGAAGATGGGATTTTGTAATGGTCGTAATCTAACCTTTACGACATGATTCCAGATTGTTCGATATTAATTTAAAGACGCCATACCTCAATACAGTCTTCTGGATATTAAAATCTGAAGCGTAATTCAGACTGCTGGAGGAACGGGGCTTGGCCAAGATTCCTGTGGAACCCAATCAGGGATCCGCTCATGCAAGCTTTCCAGATTCACACCGCTTGCATTGCCCCTAAATGCTCCGCACCACGTGCCCTCAAGCATTTGTGCCTCAGGAAGGAAGTAAGTAGTAATTATAACTCAAGATAGCTATAAACATGTATCACACATACATGTCCCCGTATACTAGAAACTCCCCCAACGTCCCCTAGAACATCTGTGCTTTGCGGGCACCCAGATAGGAAATAAAAGCTCAGATGATGTTGAATATACGTGGCTTCGTCAACGGAGAACCTGAGATGTTGAATACCTGCTTCATCTGCAGATCGTGATGACGGTATCCAGACCCACTCAAAGAAATTCACCAATAAAATTGGTTGACATCTACCCATTTCCCGGCTTCAGAATCCCGTATGGCTTCTGGACTATGCCTCATTAAAAACCTATATGCCGAGTCGACAGGCCACTGTGAACCTTCGTTTTCTATTTTCATACTTTGCCTCTTTTTGCACCATTATGCTGAGCTCCCAGCGCAGCGCGTAGCTCCGTAATGATACTCAACGTTATTTGAACACCAGTTTCTGCCCACGATCATCTTGAACAATCCTTTCAATGGTGCCTTGATGGACTGTCCTCGGAGCATTGAGTATGTAATATTGTATCTCAATGTTCTCTGGGGCGTGACTCCACAAGCAGTGGCGTAGAATCTATCCAATGTAATGCTCAACCAAATGGGTCCACGACTCTCTCATGAAAACTCCCACTGTGACCATCACGAAGGCTACGTCCGTCAGGCTTTCGGCGTTGCTCGTAGGCTTCAAATCCCGGTTCCTGTCCCCCCAGCCTCGCTCACTTGTTCCGCATGGTTCGCCTGGAACCCGCTGTCTTTGAGGGTCTAACACTATTTCTGCGTCTCGCATTCCCTTTGCTCTGATAATAGTGAGGAGTGTCTATCGCCGCCATCGTATCATTTCTAGATCGTACGAACATATCGCTGCGCTCCGACGCAAGTCCATAACCTGCTAGGTCTGTTTACTGATCGATCATCTAAGCTTCGTGTCTGACGCAGGATTGTCAACCTCTGAAAGTTCCTTCATGCCCAAAGTCCTCCATTATATACCTTGGCAGTAGTCGACCCTCCCCGTTGGGATCGGTGGTGAGCCTCCGACCGCTGACCATGGACTTCTGATCTGATTTTTGGTGCAAGATATCGCACACATTGCTTATGCTTTGGTCGGTGAGACTCTGTATGAGATGAATTGTCAGCTAATCTAAATCAGTCGTCATCGTTGCCTGGACTTGCCTCTAGACTCGATGCGAAAGCGATAGAACACTCCTTTTTTCCCACCTGAAGTTCGGCTCCTTCAGGCAGTGTAGAAACATTGCTTGTTGGCGGCTCCCAGCGTGCGTACGTGCGTTGTCTGGTAAAGCGTAGCTCCCTTCTCAGCGTCTGAAGCCGGTCGTGCATTGTATAACCAGTCGTCTGCTACTGTATTGAAGGACTCCGTAGTGGCTTGCCAAACAACATTCTTTGACATTGAATGTTCAGTCGCGATCTTCTCCAGAGCCTCTGGATGACGGTTGTCCAAGCATAGACCCTGGCAAGCTTTGCTGGCACCAATCTAGTTGGGGGTAAGTGCTCGATGGCACCGTCGTCGGCATGCTGGGGTATGCCGGGAACATTAGGATCGACGCAGTCCTATCAGTAGGGGCACTACCTGCTCTTGCTCCTCAGTCCTTCTTGTCTCTGAGGCTGTTTCCCTGCACCTCCCACTCAGTACCTCAACAGCGGTTCGAGCTGCGGGCTTGCCCCACCCACCCACGCTTGTAATATCGGTATCTAGGTAGCTTAGCTCAACCACTACGACCTCGGTTTCCGGTCGCCTAGACAGAGAGACGCTCGGCGATAGGCCTCCGTTTTCTGTCGTGGCCGGTGGCATTAGCATAGGCTGATGGCAACGAGGAGTGGGGCCTAGAGCCGAGGATTGGACCAACATATGAAGGATTTGTATGGCCTCACATTTTCCGCTTTCTACCCTGACCAGAGGAGCCCCAAATTGTCATTGGCAGACGCCTTGGTTCTCCCTCTAGCTCTGCCCGAGGTTACCGCACCTGCAGTCCTTGAGAATCCTCAAAGCCGCCGTATCCTTTTCCTGAAGAAGTATTGCTTCGCCTCTGCTCAACGTCAGGGGCTACCATAAGATACAGTATCTTGAAACGGTCGAATATACTATGGGTGGCTGCGATCGAAGAGCTCTGGATCAATCCGTGGTTATCTCCTCGATCACAATCCATGTACTTACTCCTACAATGCTTGTTGTAGGAAAGTAGATTCTCCGTATCCTGTGTGCGCTTGGCCTCCAGCTCTGTGATTGTGGAAAGTAGATTTGAGGTTGATAGCGGAAGGCATGTGTCTCGAACCCTGGTGACAAGGGGCTCGCGATGTTTGCTAAAGTTTGATGAGAGTCAAACAAAAGCTAATCACTTGTCCTTCGCTGACTGAACTGATTTATAGCCTGGCGTCTTCCAGCGGGATTATCGCGACCTTACGATTGTAAAACGCAAATGTCCGTCAGTAGAGCTGTTCTCTGCTGTACTGCACAATGTGTAGACTTTCGATTACTTCGAAAACGTGGTTCTGCAGAGAAGTTTCTTCCTGATGCTCGACACTGCCCAAACGTACGGAAGAGCGTCATATGCTGAGTGTCGTCCGGAGTACCTCTATTCAAGCTGCGTAGTTTCTAGTCGTCTCCATATTACAGCAGCTAATTAACAAAATGATCTCATTATGATGTAGCCGTGGACTCCGGCGAGAGCTTGACCGGAATGTCTCTACCTGGTGTTGTCTTGGCCATATCCCTTAGGACATACCTCACATGGTGTTCCAGTCCATCAAATGGAATATAGCTTCTGCTTGCTACTATACTGGTGAGTTGGAGGTCAGTCATGCTCTGCTCCAGGACCGCTGGGGTTTTGCTGAACATTAAGTCTCAGATGTCGATGGAGGGTATATATTGGTCGCTCATCTACGTACACCCCATTGGTTTCCGAGCACTCGGGTACCCTGTAGCATGCGCCCGGGCCCCGTGCGGGCACCAATCTGGGGTGGTCTTATCCTATCTTTGGGGGCTACCCTGGACATGCCCGGGGCTGGCCCTGGGAAGGTTGCCAATCGACCCCGGGCTCGCTAGGGCCGGCCGTCTAGCTGTTCTGATAAGGGCCCCCAAAAAGAGGGATTTGAATTTGCCGACGTTCTTATTTTAAATTATCTAATTAGGGATTTAAATACTTTTATTTATCGAGCAGTAGCTATGAAAATTAGGTACTATTTCACAAGGCTGAGCGGGGTGTACGCGCAGCAGAACTGGGTGTAACGCGGAAACTACTATGTGTACGCAGACGAGCGACTTATTGATTTGGGGATATATAAGCTGTGGTATTCTCAGGTCTGCTCTGTCCTTCGGCATCCGGCGGAGCAGGTAAGGTGGTCCATCTATGGTCATGGTGGCCTACCTTCGTAGTGTTCTTTCAGATAGTCCGCCTTGGAACGACCGTCTTGGCTCAGGTGATCCTTTCTGCAGGAGTCCAATGTAATCGCTGTCCCTCACTACCCTATCTTCGTGTCAGGTAGCGGATGTCGTCTAGAAACTCGACTAGGGCGTCGCCTTTGCAGCTATTTTGGTGAGCGTGGACCGCATGATTTTGGAACCTGCACTCCCGGAGCTCTCCGGAACATCTATATTAAGAGTGTTAATAGCGTCGACGACACGGTCGTAGATACAATTTGCCGGGGCTTCGATACGTCGTTGCGCCTGCCTGGAGCGCTCGGTGAAACCCCACCGTGACCCTTGGACTTTTCCATTTTCGTCACAATAAGGACGAGATTCTTCGCAGTGATTAGCAGTCTACGACCTGGGAGATGTGCCGCAGATGTTTTTGCATGGATCCCAGCAATGCAGGAGGTGTGCGCTCGATCCTTGTCCAAAGATTCTTAGGTGCTGTCCTTGTCTTGGAGCCAGTCTTGACTGGTACGTAAGCGTTAAGGTATGACCACTTGAAGATCGCGCCTTGCCTTCTTCTTTCGATACAATTGGATCACCTTTGAGATATGAGTATTGAGTAGCCTCACTAAATGTTAGACTGTGTGGGAGGCCGGCACCATAGTTCTTTCTTGACTCGGAGAGAGCAGCTCGTAGCTTCTTGCCGCCCCTCTGAGATTCGAACCTGCCTCGAGAGCGACTCCTCAACATTAATACCCGAGCGAAGAGGTTCATTCCATTCTTGTAGTTGAACAAGTAGGACTCTCTTTGGGCAGCGTTGATGAATGGAAGGTACAAATTGAAGTTGTACTCGAGAATGTCTCTCTGTTCTTTATTGATTGTTGAAGTAAGAAGGCCGCTCGGCATTTTCGAGGATCGTACACAGTAACATTATTATGACCGCGCTCCAAAGATTTGTGACAAGGCATGCGAATCTGGAGGGACTATAATAGCAAGGCATCAAATTTCAGTACATTTTGCTTGATACCAGAGCACATATGACGTACAGCTGATGGGCCCTGGCTTTTTGCGTTCTCCGTACACGATCCCTCAGCGTGGTTATGCTGATATATGACGAATATATTTCGCTTGCTTGGCTTCGAAGTGATGGACGCGAATTTAGGACCATGTCTCGATCTCATGATTCTGCCATGCCATTAACCCGTAAAGAAATCCAATGGTAATATTCTTGCTTTGATCTTTCTCCTCGGCTTGACTTGATACATTGTCCTGGCCTGGCCTGTTTTCTTCAACCGGCTAACCCCTTCAGTTGCGGGCTGAGCCTCTCCGGTATGCTCAGCCTCGTAGTCTCTCATCTTGAGGCATCCATCTCATCGATATCCCCAAAATATCTGTTCCAATCCTGTGCTGTGTATTGCTACTGTTCCTGTGAGTCGGTGTGGTATCTATTAACGGCTGGAGTCCTGTATTCCCATCATAAGCAGAGCAATGATATGAGACCGGTCTATAGGCATCGTAAGGGTTATCTATACTCTGTTAGCCGCTTCTGCTTAGAATTTGGTCAAGTAAATCTACCAGGTAAAGCTGGAAGCTCCCAGATTATCATTTTGGTTCGAGGATTTGAAGCATTCAGCCGCTGACATTGGATTCTTCCAGCTACGTGACCCCAACTAACATGTTCTGATTGTTGCCCGTTAATAGTTCGAGTCTGTGTCGATAATAACTATGCATTTCCCTCTGGGACGTCGCGTGGCTGGGTCTATTGATCACTTGAACGGATGTTTTGACGCTTGTCTTATCGTATGGCATCGTTCGATCGTACCTTATGGAAAGAAGAGAAGGTTAACATCCAGAACAAAGATAAATGAATTTGATGAAGTGATCAAGGATGTGTCATTTGTCACGAAGTTAGACGATGCATTGTTCGAGTATGCACCAGGTGGTTGAAAGTGATGAGAATCCAGTGTTGAAGTTCATTTGCTGTCAGATTTCAACGTTCCCAGCTGACTTGAACGTGGTTAGTGCTCGATGGCACTATCGCTGGCAGCAACTAGCAGCTCTACTGGCATGCTGGGAAAATCAGGATCGCTGTAGTGGTATAGTAGGGGCTACAACCTACTCTCACTCCTTAGTTTCTAGGAACTATTTTCATACCTTCTACTCGGCACCTCAAAAGTGGTTTAAGCTATAGGTTTGCTTACCACTAAGAAGTTACTATGCCTTCTCTACCTCGCCATTACCATACCGCTTAACCCTGCGAGGGTTACCAGCTCAGATCGGATTTCAAAGCAGACCTCGAGGTCCTCGCTAGCTGATAAGTCCTCTACAGCGATGTCCACCTCATGCCTAAGGCAACGTGATAGCTCATCTAACCTGCCAACTCCCGCTCAAATAGGACGAAAAATCAGACAACTACCACCTCCACCCCAGTCAACCCTGCGCGGTAAACAGCTAAAGCGGAGGAGCAAATCCGACGACTAGAGCTCGTTAGGGTAGAGCCTGAGGATAATTGTCAATCAGTATTGAGCTCGCTCATCACTAAAAGGGAGGAGCTCGAATCCGAGTAAGCGACGGACACAGACGTCCTCACCGTCACCATCGAACCTCACTATCCTCGCCTGCATCGTCGACATTTAGCCGTGAGAATTAAGGGAGCACTAAAGAGCAGGCTTTTTCTAGGGAAAAGGGTTGAGAGCCGGGGGTAAAGCACGTCTGGAAGTTCAGAATACGTATTACAATGGCCTCCGGACAGACATAGGGGCCCTGTTCTTGCTACTTTCTACGTCAATGTTGCTTGCTGATCGCTCTAACAGATTTTTGCTGCTAGTCTCTGCATAATCGACGGTGGATGCATCATGTCGACAATAGAAACCCAGATTTATTGGGATATAGTCATATGGAGGAGCTCGCTCCTGCCTGAAAAGAGTGCATAGTACATCGAAGTTGTCTACCCCCTTGCACCTTGAGCTCATTCACGCGAGCAGACGTATCTAATCTGGGAAATGAGATACGACTGAGATAGCAACCAGCAGAGTGCTCTACCAATGCTGATAAGATAGACTTTGGCCCTCGATACAAATGTGAGACAGACAATTCGATCATTGCTGCTCCTGGGTCGGCGCATGTTCTCGCTGGAAACAAGAATCTCAATCTGTGCTAGGCTCTGGCAGAACATTCCTCAACCACTCCAGAATCTTGTCGGCTTCTCGGCCATACCTGGCGGCGGATAAGGAGGGAATAGGCTCTCAGATAGAAGAGAGCTTACCTCCACATCAAGGACAGGATTGTTCTTCCCCCATCATTGAGGAGTCAATCACGTAGGTAACCATATTTGCACCCAGTGCAGTACTGTAGCGGCTACCGAGACAAATTGATCAATGGTCGATTGGAGCCGAAGATTTGTATATATATGCCCATAGAAGAGTACAAGGGTAGTGCTAATTGACCAACGGGGGGAGAGGATACTCATCGAAGTCTTTTTGGGCCCAAATTTTCCACTACATGATGCCAGTTTCACCTGGCATAAGCTCCTATGGACTAGCCATAGATGATGCGTAGCGACAGCAACACTCGTCTCTAGTATAACGAACAGTTTTGGTTTGAAATTTAGAGATATGCGCAGCAAGTACAGTCCCATGGATCTTCAGATTCAGTTTCAAAAGCATGAAGTGCCTTCACTCGGATTACAGATTGGTCCACCCAATATGCCGAACCCAAGCTGCCCACCATCACCAACTTTCTTTCTGGGCCATTCCAACCAAAACAGCTTCTGAACTCCGAGCTCCCGATGCCCATACAAAGTCACCATACCCTCGAAACCCGTTCTTACCTCCCCAGAGCCATATTATACCATGAATCGGTCCCCTAAGCCTTGCCCTTCCAAAAATTATGATATCGGAACAATCATCGATTGACTGAACCAATGGTGTAGGACGCCAAAAAAATGAGTTAAAGTGACAACTGTGCCGTTTGGTTGCTTCGATTCTACGTACTAGGCCTCCACCATTGACCTTAGTCCAAACACCGCCACATTCGCGGAATATGATGGGGCCTTCCCGCAATGAAAAGCATGCCATGATGACAATAGGGCGAAAACACTAGCGGTTTCCTCATATGAGTAGGATAAGCACCTTCATAAGCAGTAAGATCTATGCCAGAACATCAACCATAACCTGAATTCCAGGGCTTCTTTGCTCCCTACCTCACCATGATCAATTCCAAGCGTGACTACCGTTGCATTATCCCCATGAAGCTTACTTAGACTCCAAGCATTGTCTCTGGTCATGTGAGGTTCAGGCTCAAAGAGTATTCTCATCACGCAAGCGAAACCCGCATGCTCGCTGCATGTTATGAGCCTACGATGCAAACCGTTTATTTGTGGTTATGCATTCGATCTGCCATAAATGAACGACGCTTATTGAGCCATTGACACAGCTAATTAGGTCTTGAACTGATATATCTGCACGCATGGTGCAGACTTCGGACTATGGTCGAAAAATATACACCCCTACGACTTTGTAGCCTCTCATTTTCGAGTATCTAAATTGTAATACATAGTCCTACGAATAGAGGCTTCCAGTTTGGCATATTTGGCTCCTGTTTGTGTCATTTCATACGTAGATTTAACTTTTTGCCTGAATATGATGCTGAATAATTTTGCGGCCGCAATAGATGCAAAAAAACAGTATTCCACATAGAAATCAATGGATCAGACCCATCTCCGATGATTTTCATTCGCTAGACGCCTTTACTCTGTGTTTTTCAGGTGGCATGCACAACCGGCCTTTGCCGGACAAATGTGGCGGTTGCCCCATGATACGATCACCTGGGATTGATATTGACGTTCTCTTGGTACAATAGTAGCTCCTTGGAGCTTTTTTGGTGTGCTCATCCGAATTTCAAGCCAATATGCATGGTGGACCCGAATCCCTTCAACAATTGGGCATCATCCGACTGTTCCCCACCTTGCACGTACCCATTGACCGAGATTATCTCGCGGACTTGTGGGCCTACTCCATAGCACAAGTGGATCGTTCGAACTGTTGAACATCAGGCTCACGGTTTGGGGAACAAGAGTGGGAAATTGTTCTGGTTGCGATGAAGTAGCAAGAGCCGTGGACGATGACGGTGACTGCCTCCTTTATGGTCTGCGACGAGGATGGTGAGAACAAGAAGAGGCTTGCACAAAGTACGAAGTGCTCTCTACAAGGCGAAATTTGGCTCCGAGGCCTTTTATAATGTCGAGATAGAAAACTACTGATCCGTACTTTCACATCATAAAATCCAATATGTGTCTTGTTGGTACGATAGCTTCCGATGCCTTCTTTCCAAGCCATATAGCCTACGTCCGGATAGCGAGACTTCGACTTACAGTCCTAACGACCAGTTAGAGAAGGCTTTGGCAAGCTTTTCGGCTTGCAGGTCAGTGGCAACTTTGTGCTTTTATGATGAGCTGAGCTCTATTGTGTAGCAGACACTTCGTATCGAAGATCTTACTGGTATCAAGGCAACAAGTTCTTCGTTGATGGCAGAAGGGGCGGAGGTGGTATTGCTGCGGCTTTGATTCATCAGTTGGGCTGAGAGTGTTACACTACGATCTGTCAATTTCTTTGTGAGTCAACGCTCGTCCACAAGTTCTTTCAGTGGGGTCTGCCAACACTCTCAATAACGGGCCAACACAATATTAATCTTCTTTGACAGCAATCTTGCCCAATTTTGTTGTTATCTGGAGCCAAGAAGCAGTAATTCCGCTCGAGATCCTTTCAAGGCCCACGAAGCAATGGAAGACCTCTCTTATCGAGCGCAGCACACCTGATGCTATCACACTAGAGTACATCTCAAAAGGGCCCGCTCACATCGATACTGAGATACAGACAAGGACTACGAGGATTTCAAATGCATTTACAGGGAAGAGCCGAGTCCGCGTGGGAGTCTACAACTTTGAGGCTGAAGCGATTACAGAGGCGGCTCTTCCGTAGGGCACATTACTTCCGTAGCGCACATTACTTCCGTGCCAATCTATCGACAGGAGTTCCGGAAAAAATATCGAGGGTCTGAAAACTCAGACCATACCCATCATCAGTCTCGGAGCCACGCCAAAGCTATAGAGCCGGCTCGCGACCAGAACGAGCTTAATTACAATTATCAGTCATAGCAATACCTACGGCGCGCTCGTGTCGAATCTAGCAGAGTCCATTTAGAAGAACTGAGAGAGCCAGGCTGTCCTGACGGACCAAGACAAGTAGGCTACGTCAAGACGTCTAGCAAGTGCCTCAAACGCAGCTCGATCCAGGCACTCATCCGGACAGTAATACGATCAAATTCCTGTCTATCGTGGAGCCTATGACATTCGAAGCGGCGTCTATGGTTAACAAGGCGGACGTGGCTTCCCCAGCAAGGGCTACGCGCCACCAATGGCCAATAGTCTTTCCGATCATCCAATCATGTACCAGCCAGAGCCTGGTAGCAACTACAAGGTCCAACAAGAGAGGTATTCGCGAATAACCGCGGACAGCGTTACGGCTAGACAAAATCTATAGCACGCCTAACGAGGTGTTCTATATGGAGAAGGCTTCGTAAAGAGGGAGGGACTTTTGCTGATGGAGATGAAAATGGATGTCCACGGCCGCGCCATTGCGCAGATTGTGGCGGTCTCTACATGGAGTGTAGATAGGCCTTTGAGCTTTTCGAGTATTTAGGGAGACCGAATAGGTTAGGAGAATCGTTGGAGAAGACCATCTGTGGGAAAAGGACAGGAGGAGCGTACGAGTATAGGGAAAAGGGCTAAAGGATAGAGGTCGAGCGTGGCTTGCTCAGCCAGAACAAATTGTGTGGCAATGCGTGCGCATTATCATTGTGTATCGATGTCAGCCTGTGTCTGGTATTATTTCAAATTTAGAATAGCCATTCCGGATGAAGTAGGTCTCTCAGGTGATATTGATTCGCAGACTAAGACGCCCATAAGAAACAATGAAGGTTTCCTCGTCGCTTAACAGTAATTCGACTCTCCATGAGCCGAGATGCGATACCCCCTGGTGGAGGTCTGGGATGCTATGCACCCAAATTTGGACGTTGGGAGCGCCATGTTTTGGGGTAGGATATCATAGCCTCAGGGCCCCTGAAGCCCCGATGGCTTTTAAGGCCATAGCCCCTATAGCATTAGCAGTTGACTCATTCTGGCCTAACTTCCTTCCAGGCATATAACTGTATCCTAACCTTTACTTTCTCTAGCGACCACGGTGCGATATGTGCATGTAGTAGAGTCTTGCCCAGCTATTAGTTAAGCGAAAATTCAGATAGAATCTTATATCTATAGGTAGGATTACATGAGGGCAAGCGAGCAACAACCAACGACAGCAAAATCAAAATAACAACGATTGACAATCATTTTCCCCTTGGCCTATTATTTCGCAGACGTTTCCCCCCCTATCCCTAGAGAATCTGAAACACATCAGAACATTAAGTTTGAATGGACAACAGGTAACATACCGTGCACAGCACCCCGGAACCCGCTTACTGAACAAAATGTGCTTAATTGTTGTCTTCCTACAACTCTGCTCCATCAACGAGCCTTCAGCTCCGCCACCACAGGCCTCTGGCACCATTACTCCTCGATCAGTTGTACGCGCTGCTGGAACAAATGCGATGGTCTACTGGTCCTCCCTCTTCTGAATGGAAATTTGGGGGATATACGAGGAGATTATGTTTATGCGGTGGTATCAAGACTTCTGCCCGAAGAGAATGGTCAGATGGCTACGAATTTGCGGGGAGAGTGTCTCCAATCCCTTGACTCTACCCCAAGCCAATACATTTACGATGGAGGGTTCCTGTATCCCATCTGCAGGAAAAGGCTCAGACAAGGCTGTCGAGCTGACTGAGCTATCAGTTGGTGATCTTTGACATGTTTTTGGTCGCTAATACTGCTCTGGACCTGGTTCGAGGAGGGAGTTGAGTCATGAATGGCTTAGGCCAGGTCTCAGCAACCTTTCCACGACCCAAGAACCGATCCCTAATCCCAAAATTTTCGGAGACTCTGACTTTTATACAGCCGCCTGAGCCATCTCGCAGCATGTCAGCAGTTCAAATCCCTTATGCTCGCCATCATTCCGCCGCTGCTTCGAGGCATCCTGTCACCCTTCGTTGCCGCCCATCATGCAACAGATCACGACACTGTCTCTTCCCACTATTATCATCTTTGGTATTTCACTGGGGGGTGGACGAGGGCAGCACGGTGAGATAACCAAATGATATAAGTGTGGATATCGGCGATGGATAGTGCCTGCCACCATGGATAAGGCACCCCTCATGGATGGCAGGCGCCATTGGTGGAAAAATCTAGCAATGAGATGTATGGATGGTTACTACGGAAGTTCTTGCCATGCATGGAAATTCATTCCAGCCCTGGATGGGATATATCCATGGGGAGAATGCAACAGTTGCAGTCGGCGAAGGTGCCCTCAAGCAGTAACCACTACTTAAATTGGTACCAATAGTCAATTCTCAACAGTATTTGAATGCTTCATGGAGGAATCGTCATCAAGCCCCTTCTACAGGCCCCTCTTTTCGAATTTCATGAGCACCAAATGACCGTCTTTGCAGCCTAGGGAAGTTCAAGACTTCCAATGCCGGCCCTTCGATGCCAGAAATCTGGGAGTTCAGATCGAAACATTCGACGTCCTACAATTCTTCGTGATACTTGCTATTCACGTGCATATACGGTGCATATACAGGCGTCGTCATCGCAGATGCTCTCTTGCGATCTGGCTCTGTTCGTGTTTGCTCACTGCGTATTTCGCCGTCTGTCGAAGCGGATCATGGTTGGAACGAGTCTTCTGTCAGCCAGCGGTTAGGGAACGGAGCTACAATCTGGATGCTGCTTCCTGTTCCAGCACAGCAAGTGTTCCATAACATAAGAAAACGAGTCAGCAGCCGTTGGTACGGAAGGACACTCGCAGGCAGCGATCACAGAAATATTCCTTCTCCGCTGAGCAAAAAGGCGGATTTCGGAGGTCTTGGACTCTGAGAGACCAAAGAGCGACAGCGGCTGCGGAAAACTGAAGGTCACATAATCAGGCTTTGAGCCAAGTCCTCATACGCGGCTGGGACGGTGTCGTTGACGCTTCTGTACTCTCAAAGCCATGGCACATTATCCTTTGTCTACTCGACCAAGAGTTGGTGGGGTCAGGGATCTGTAGTGGGCAAGACAAAGAGCCAGTCAGGAATTTAGAGCCGGAGGTCCAAGGAGGACAAAGCCTCGAAGACAAAGACAACAGCCAATTCATGGGTCGAGACTCGCTGATTTTAAACAAGGATATCGAGTCATAAATGCTTGTCATCATGGCAGTCGCATGGAAAAGCGAAAGAGAGCGCAGCGTCCAGCTTGCTCCATATCTTTTTCACTCGTTTGATCTTATTTTCTTGCATCTATTTCTTACAGATCACTCCAAAAGGTATGGAACAAACTTCCATTTTAGCCGTCAAAAGCGATTCCAAAAGTAAAACCTGGCTATCTCATGTAATGTCTAATTGTTTGGATGGTGGACTCGTAGTCATCACTCCCATCTTTCCTCTGACTTAACTGGGATTATAAGAATTGTACTTGCAGATACACTATCAAACGTAGTTTACCTCAGCAGTGCGAAGACTAGAGTAGTTACAGACTCTTGTGTAGCCCAGCCTAATACTCCAAGGGCTGTCATGCTTCACATGCTTACAATCGACTACCACACCTCTCCGAATCCTAGCGGCCCAGGCATACGCCTTTTTACGCAAGGTATCCGTTGCCACAATTATAGTCGTACTAGCTACTAGACTTTACTAGACTATGAACGCCTTTTACGGGAAGTTCGAGCGCCAACCCGATGTCTCCCCGGGGGGCAGCCTTATGTTACAGGATAATATAAACCACCTCAGCAAGCCCAAAAACTCCCGTGTCAACTTGTTCATGGGTTGCAGTGGTGCCAATTGGTGCTTAATCTGAGACAGAGACATCAGGAGTACCATTCTTCGTCCTTCCAAGCGTCTCTCGGCAGCCTTGCAACGGTGGAGTGACATTAAAAGCCTTCGAGAGGCTCTCCCAACAACTCAGACCGAGGCTATGATGACTCAATGGCCTCGTCGCCGGCGGCGACTGGCAGCTCTGCCGGCATGCTGGGAAAATCACGATCGACGCGGTCTTATCAGTAGGGGTCACGACCTGCTCCTGCTTCTCAGTCCTCGTGCCTCTGCGAGCCATTTTCCTACACCCTCTGCTCAGTACCTCAAATGTGGTTTGAGCTGCAAGCTCGACCACGCCTGGATAGCTCGGTTTAGCCACTACGCTCTAGGTTTCCTGTCGCCTGGACGGAAAGGGTCCCGGCGATGAGCCTCTACTCCCTATCGCGGCGGATGGGTAGCTGAGGATTCGACCAACTATTCGTCTTTTCCACTTTCCCCCCTGACCAGAGGAGCACTAAGATGACTCAAACTGTCAACAAGCACAGCAAGGGGAGGAGAAGGCAGCGGCGATCAGTTGTTTCGGGAGAAAGAGAGGAGATTCTACCTTGGGCATCCTCCCATCATCAACAATCTTTTTGTCTGAGACCGTCTTGGAGCCAAGTCTGCTCATAAGCGTTATATACTCTATTTAAGTTGTTTATCATCACCATTATCTTAGTAACTAGTCTTTCAGCTCAAACGCTCCCTACCTCCGTACGACTATTGCCTATACTTTTGGCTACCGCCTCGAATACGAGCGACCACGCACGCCGAAGAAGACAGAGAATTGGGAGACAAAGAGCAACACCCACAAAGAGCAAATGGACAGAGAGAGTAAGCGCTCTCTGGGACGAGGCTTCTTGATCGATTGCAAAGCAAGAAATAGTGTTGGAGCTGCTATGGAAGGAGAAATTGGCTTGGAGGGTTCACGATCCCCATTACAACGATTGAGCTGGAGTTTTCCGTAGAATTACTACGAAATTACGCCTACCTCCATTGTCACTGGATTTCTGGATGGCAGGACTCAAGCACATCAATTTAGTAGTTTTAAATGTAACCTATTATACTTACACCATTCTCAATCCTATCCACCCTTGATTAATATAGAATGAACGCTATTATTGAACCGCAAGTGCAAATCCAATCAAACCCAGAGTATCCTAAAATGTGCGTTTAGCCATGCAGACTCTCCATAAGCCATGAAAATGTAATCTAAGCTTGTCACGCTTAGACTTTGCGCTTGCGATGTAGAACTCTCAGTCTGTGATGTTTCCATATGCTACTGTGATGGACCGTTTACGATTCGTGAAGTTTCTGCACGATTTTGACTTTTGCTAGAAATCTCGTGTCGGTGCCCAGATCTCGTAGGAAATTTGTTACCCATGGCGCTTCACCAGACGCCTGATAGGTGAAAGCGGGTCCGTTGCGTTGTATTGGCCACGAATGATACCATGGACACGCGTGCAATTCCACACTGCATTTGTTGTATATTAGGGGGAGGAGCTCGTCTCGGATTGTGCGGCAAACATCACAGTCCTGACGCCAAGTGCCGTCCAGGCAGGAATGAACAATGGTGACCCTCTTTGGGCTCCATCGTCACTCGTTCACATACATATATATATAAGGCTCGCTGGTTCCTATGCTGCGCCGTCCGTTCCAGAAGCTCGTTGCAAGGGTAAATCGTACGATGCGTCCTTGTCTGTGCAACAGAGTTTCCGTCGATCGTCCTGTACATGCAATACGTACGAGCTTGCCTCCTCTTCCTATAATTTCCGAGAGTCACCGTCTTGTTCGCCACGTATGCGTTACTTAGGTTATATTCGCTTCATCCTCAACTGCCCAACGAATACACCGTGCTATTCATCAGTCGGAGGGAGGTCAGGAAGGCTGGACCCATCCTCGAACCCGCCCGTGGGAGGGAGTGAAATGGGTCCCCAAGCAGACATATCAAAATTGTTCAACGCGATGAAGTCTATGAGTTCTTCGTCAGTGAAGGTACCAAATTGCTCAACCATCTTAGGATCTTCGTATCTTATGACTTCTTCGTCGGCTGAGGCTTGGCTATCGTTATCTGTGGCTCTTGATATTTCATTTCCCGGCGCCATAAGTTGTTTTTCCGGCCATTCAGCGCCTCTACCCTTTAAAATGGGCTCTATGGTGACTCGTGCATGCTCTAGAACGGTCGTATCTGTGTTTTTTGGCTTCGGAACCGTAGTTTCTTCACAAGTATATCCAAGCAGACGTCCGGCGGTATTTTCAGTCAATTCTGGCATTGGTACTTGGCCGAATGACCCAAGCCATTCCCCAAGACCAACCAGTTGTGGAGCCTCGTCTGGGTGCCACCATCTGGACTGGTGAATGAATTGGATCGCCTGGTACTGCTCATTGTAGCTTCCGTCGTCGGGTATCGAAGGGAGCTCTTCGCCATGGTAGAGCTGGAAGTCAGTGATGGTGGGAAGCAAAGCCACTTTGATACTCCACTTCTCGACCAGATTCCGAGGAACGACGTACCGCAGGTCCGCAGGCCCAGAAGCTATTGGGCTGGCCGTGTTGCCTGTATCAAGACCGACGTCCGCCACGGCGAACTGTGTCATATTGCTGTCATCCCCGTAGCCAAAACCGAAGTCTGGGACGCTGAGAGAAGCGCCAGGTACCACATTATCGTTATGGAAATTGAAGTCAGGGCCATCAGGGCTGATTCTTGAGATCGAAGCCACCCGGCATCGCTTTTGTGCTGGCTCCAGGAGCTGGCTATCTGAAACATCGTAGGTGCCATCATCATACTTGCGCTTGAGAGGGCCTGTGGAGTCTGGCATGGCCTCCGAATATTCATAGCTACTCTGCATTGGTTGGTAGACTGGTAGTTGTACCGTTGGTAAGAGGTTTCGTGCTTGTTCCCTAGCCTCTAGGCGCTGAAATCGTTTCATCTGCTGCTCAACCCTTGCCTCGCGCGCCTCTGCAGAGACTGATCGGCCTGTTGCCCTTTCTGGATTCTTCCCACGACCCTCAAGCCTCCGCCTTTCTATCTCATATTCGGAAGGAGGCGGAAGACCTGCTGTAGAAACTGGTGGAGCGCCATAGGCAGCCAGACGATGCACAGTATGCTTCTTGAGACCACCCGCCTTTTCTCGTGTCAACCAGGCCGGGCATTCATTCTTTTCCCTAAACCTGGAGAGCCTCTGGTTGATGCTCGTAAGTCCGAAGAGAGGCTTTACGCTTCCGCTCTTCATTTGAATAAACCTCGGCATCCTTGCTCGAAAATCGGGGATCGTCATTCCACAGATGCGGCGCAAGGCTTCGATTCTCCCACCTTCGACCTTGGAGGAAAAGCAACGTGGGATCCCAGGCCAGTCTTTGACCGGGTTATCGTCGGGATCGAGCATGATCAAACCATTGTGCATCATGTAGCCCGAGCTCTCAGGTTCGTCTTCGCGTACTGGCTTCTCCAGGAGGAAGAGAACCTCATTTCCCTTACTGTCTTGTATGTTTCCCCATGTCGAACGGTCGTCAACGTTCCAGTGCTGCTGACCATAGGCAGAAGCGAACGTTGTGATATCACCCTCAGCCTCTCCATGATCTGGACAGATGTCATAGCTGCCAAGCATATTGTCCTGCAGAATGAACTCCCCCCTGTAGTCGTTGTGTGGAGCAGCTGGTCGCCATATTTGGCGTTCTCCATCCCACCACTTAAGACCACTATTACCTATCTGGATCTTGCCCTTTGGAGCATCAAGAGCTCCAATGGTTCCATGTTCTTCCAGGATCTGCTTACGCTTCTTTGCACGCTTGGATTGCGGGGCGTCTCCATTAGAGTTGTCGCTCGAATTAGCTGCTCGTTTGCGCTTTGGCGTGCGTATAGTCGAGTAATCTTGCTGTTGACTGGAAGAACTGGAAGGTTCAGTTTGCAAATCGAGTTCCAGATTGTGAGAGGAAGGCTCGCCGGAGCCTAGGCTAAACCACTGCTGAGAGTCTTCCGGTCCCGTGGGATAGTGCCCATGGCTTTGCTGTGCTTGCTCGTTGAATACAGACGCTGCATCTGGATATCCTCGAGCCCGCACATATCTAGACTGAGCTTCTGAGGGCGGCGTTCGACTCATAGCGTGAGATAGCGGTTGAAGGGACTCCGAGGTGTAGCTGCAGATAGATCACTCTGGGACTGTCTTGTTCCGGCTTGTGTTAGAGCTTAGTTGTCTACACTGAGATGTTAGCTAGGTCGATGTGACGAAGGGTAAGGAAAGAACAGCCAGACGTCCAGACACGAGCTTATGAAGAAGAGGGTGTCGAACGCAAGTGTTCAACAATGGCTGCTCACATTTTTATGTGCAGAGTGTATTGCCATTATGATCAATGAACAACACAGGTCAATGACCTCCACACAAGCCGAAAAGACACAGTGTCATGGCTATTAGGGAAAGTAGAGATCTCAGTTGGCGAACAATGCGATTGTGTCCGTTGTCTTCCGAATGACAAAGAGGCACGACTCCTTACAGCAACAGCATCTCTCTTCATTGTTGTGAGGACAAAGCATAAGCAGTGTTGTAGCAGGTCCCGAAGGCCAGGAACATTTGTTGGTCTTGGGAACGCTTGTGAGACTCAAAGTCACCTTGGGATCGTTGCAAGACACGACGTGGGAGCACTTCTTGCCAAAGTTGGCTTTCAACATCCCTCCGTCATGCGTCCACTGATCGAATAATAGGTGTCAGAGGATTGTTGATGCATACTGGTGGAAAGCAGCACAAGAACGTGCTACACTAAGGGCGTCAATAAGTAGTAAGTACGTGGAAAAAATCATTAGACTGATATTTACTTACTTTCCTCAATAATACTGGCCATGCCAGCTGCTTCTAGCACTTGTGTTGCTGGGATGATGCTAGTGATCATCCAGGTATGCAGATTATGTATATTTATATTCGAATATAGAGCAAAGTAGCTTCGCGAGGGGCCTTGGGAAGGCGGTATCGCATAGCACGGCATGTCAAGGACATGACTGGGGATAGGCTTGAGGAAGTACGATACCCTTGCATTACGGACTTCGGAACTCCGAGACTCAGTGAATTGGGAGATGAGGGATAACAAAGGCCATCGAGTATTCACCGAAAAACCAGCGGATTGGACAGTCGGATGCGGAAGCTTGTAATCCTACCAGAACGTGGATGTTTATGGGTTTAGATAGAAGATCTGAGTCCGGGGGCAGCGACAAGCTCGATTAGCAAGCGGATTGTAGGTTCCTTATGAAGTATTTATAGCTCCATATGCGCAAGTCCCGGTGGAGATGGCGAAGAGGGACCGGCTTGGTGTGAATGGTAGGGACCTGGTAGGAGTGACCGTAGGTGCGTAGCTTGGTACACTGAGCTGCAAAAACGTCCGTACCAACCAGTGGGGAAGTATTCGCGGATGACCTATAGTGGCATTCGACCTGAGATGAATTGCTGAGTTGTCTCTTGGTATGGAGACCACTTTTGGCGGTTCTGGAAGTATCCTAGTTGGGGTTTTATATATATATATATATATTTGGAGACTGGTTCCTTCAATTCTGGACAACACTGCAGAATCATAATAAGCAATGGGTGCGAGGATTTCGGTGGTCAATTTATAAAAATAGGTAGGTCACTAAGAGTAAAGTGTGATTGAGCCAATGACCCTGTTGCCTTCTCCGCTCTCGCAAGACCGGCGATGGTGATCCAAGCTCATCACTAGTAGCTGTTAAAACGTGCATGGGTAGTCAAGGTGAAGGGAGCTGTTATTCAGGGATCTGACGCTTGCAACGCTTCTTGAATCTTCCCCCACTATTGGAAGGGAGCCCGCATCACGCACGTAAGGTCGCCGCCTGCGCAGACGCTGCCATCCACTCTGTTCGATGATAAAGTAGTAATTCTTGGCAACGATCATCCCAGAGTTTGACGAACGCTCGAGAGCAGCAAGCACATTTCCAAGGACCCACCCTAGGAAAACAAATGGTCCACTAAGAGAATGGGCCCACCTGGATTCCCATTGTATTAAGCTAAAGAGGTGTTTGTAGACGTTTATCCTTCGAACAGCTGTAGAAAATTCGCGCTATCCAAAAGCGTCTAAGGCCGTCGGGTCTTACCCGCTTCTTACCTCTTTCAGATTAGCGTCTTCTCCAGACATCAAGCGGCACCTATATGATGCGGCGGAGACACCATTTACTACGGCAACTGAAGTCGAGAATTTTGGGATAAACTGCGGTGATGGGGTATAGAATGCGTCTATGATGATGGCTGGGTCCTGGAAATTGAACAATGAACGCTGCCGATGAATCTTCTTACTTTGGTATGGTCTCATCATGCAATGTCATTCTGCAGAAATACTGCTACTCTATCACTATACTATGGTACCCTCACCATCGGCGAAGCGCTGTGCATTCGTGTCGGACCTTTCTCGAACTCAACAGCACCAAAATAGGCAAATGGATCTTAATTGATCAGAGTAGGGGCCGTTTGGGACAGGGTTTCCGAAGTTCTGGACCGTTCTTGAGAACCTTTTCTTGGACAATGACTGTCATTCGACAACATTTAAGCTGGTCATGCCGTTTCCCCTGGGTGTTACAAGTTATTTCATAAGCCGATCCCTGGTCCCTTGCTTCCCTGACGTCAGATGTGGCGGCGCCGCAGGTTTATTTCTCCTGCGAATGCGCGAGTCATTAAGCATGCAATGGAGAAAAAATGCTGTGCAAAGAAGTCCTAGACCCAGCGACCACCCTGCCAACTCCTCCCACTGCCATCCAGCTGCTCCCAGACCTCGCCGCTCAAGTCCGGAGGGTCACCGTACGTCGCAGGATCCCAAGGCAAATTCCACACTGCGCGTTCTTCGTTGAACTCATCGATGCGCAGGATATCGCGGCGTAGCCTCCCAAGACGGTCCATGACAACGTGCATTGCACTCTCAATCTCCTCGACCTGCTCCACGTAGGTTGCATTTCGGTCCCAGTCTTGAATGTGGAAGCCAGTGAGGTCGTAATAGTGCGCGAGTGTTGGCTGCAGGAGGCGCTGTATTCTTTCAACCTCTTCTGGTGTCTCTGGGATTTCGTAGAGGCGATCGTTAAAGTCCTCATCAGAGTCGGACTCCGTCCCGGCCTCCTCGTTGGTGTCGTTTGATGCCGTGTCGGTCTCGGGCTTGTTCCTCGACAACAAAGAAGGTTCAGCCCGCGAAGTGTCTAGTCCACTGCTGCTCTTTGGTCTCTCTGGTATGCCGAGGACCCTACCAATGGAAGGTAGGTTGGACCTATTCAAAGAGCTTGAGCCACGGTCTGGAGCTGCCGGGCTACCTTCCTCCGAAGACACATACTTGCGCTTCGTCCTACGCTTCGGTGGCGTGATGGGAGGCTCAGGATCACCGCCCTTGGCAATTCTCGGTTTGCGACCGGATGACTTGACACCACGAGGCTTGGGACCAGAAGGCTTGGGGCCGGAAGGCTTGGGACCAGGAGTATTCGGACCAGGTTGCTCGGAATGAGGTTCGGGACCAGGATAACGTCTTCTTGATCCCGCATTAATCTCGAACAGATCTTGTATCTGTTCACGGGTCAAGTCCTGACAGCCGCGCGTGTCATTGCCTTTTCTCCCAGGCCTTTGCTGAGCGTGAACACTGTCGATGTACCCCTTGATCTTGTCAGAAAGCTTGTCTCGTCTGGTCCATGGGATTGCGCCGGCTTTGTTTCTGAAGAAACGATTCCGCTTTGCCAGGTTGTTTGCGCTGGTGACTGGACATGCTTCTCCTTGCCTTGAGATGAATGGGGGCCTATATATATATATATAAGAATCAGTGGTTTTTGTGACGGGTAGCTTAAAGATAGACAACAAAGATTGTGATAGGCAAGAATGATCTATGAAAAGATGAAAAAGACGATGAGAGTGTTGAAGAAGATGAAGAAGATGAATAAGATAATAGACGGTTGAGAAATAAGGCATACATTCGTTGGCGGAAGTCAGTATGCTTAATCCTCTTGTTGCGACGTTGAGCTGGCTCCATGAACTCGCCCTCGTACTCCGACGAGAGGACTTGGGGGATCTCTTGGAAATTTTGCAGTGGCCGCAGCCAGTAGTCGATTACGAGTCTTCCATTGTGACGCCATGGGCCAGGAGGTCGACTTGTCCGATCCCTAAGCGGCTCGTATTCGAACATGATTGGGGCATAATGTGCTCGGTCCGTTCCCCATTGTTGCTGACTTTCAACAAAGGAGGTCGAGTTGCCTGGTTCACGGCCTGATT
Source organism: Cladonia uncialis (assembly GCA_002927785.1). Taxonomy (NCBI): domain Eukaryota; kingdom Fungi; phylum Ascomycota; class Lecanoromycetes; order Lecanorales; family Cladoniaceae; genus Cladonia; species Cladonia uncialis. The sequence goes on from NAPT01000045.1 coordinate 26,337, forward strand.
TGCGAGGAAATGCTATTCGATAAGTTAGCTAAGAGAGTTGTGTTGAATAGGCTGGCCTACCATAGCTGCCCCGGCGATTTGCGGCCTCAGCCAGCTCTCTGCGGATCCAGTGGTGGAAGACTGCAGGCTCTATTGGTATGTCAGAAGTCGTAACTACTTGACAGGATTCGCTACACTCACGCCATCCAGATGTGTTAGGGTCGTCGCTGTATTGAAGATTGCCCTTCGCGTCAAAACGAATTCGTCGTTTGCTGTCAGCGATGCTTTTGGACTTTCTTTCCTTCTTGACAGCCTCGGCAAAACTACGCTCGTCTTGTTCCCGTTTTTCCTTGTCGGTCATGTTTGCTTCATAGCTGTAGAGGTCCCATTGGAATTGGGTAGATAGTGGGACGTTCTGTGCTCTAGTACTTCCTTGCTGCGTCTTTACTGAGCTCGAGCCGACATAGTCAGGGTCACCTTGTCCCTCTTCTTCTTCTTCCCTTTCTTCCTCCTCATCAGAGTACTCGTCATCTGAGTTAGGGTTTGACATGATGCTTAGGCTCGTACAGCCTGGCTAACGGATCGAAGTACGGTGATGCAATGTGAAGGATGTCTTGCGAGCTTCCTGTAAGGAAGACTTTTCGAAGTTGTAATGAAGCCAGATTTGATGAGCGATGTAATGTGACGCGTCACCCTGAAATTGTGTGACGGTGGTGAAAGATTGGGTGCAAAAGAGAACGAGGAAGAGTCCACTGCAAGAAGAATATATAATTGAGGTGAGAAGGTGAAAGAACAAGTGGCAGAGCCCTGCATTTAAGGTGGACAGATGTGTTATCTTGCGGGGCCCTTGTAAGTGACACGAAACCGCGTGGCGAGGCTTTCAGTGACATTTCCCTTGTTTGCAAGCATGACCCTGGACAGCATTTGCCCTGCCCCCACTCTCAGAATACTCGGTGAATGATATGAGCGAGGTCATGACAGTCAAGGCTGATATTGGTCTGCGAAATTGGTGACTTTGAAGCCCAAGCTCAGGGGCTCATCCAATCACGCACTGCCTTTCCCGCCTGAAACATGCACAAGATAGGCATACGGCGCCTATGGCCCCCATATTTATGTATATATATCGCGGGATGCATACGTAAGTCTGGTTGCCGTTGGAGTGAAGCATAAGCAATGCGAGGAGGTAAAGCTATGCGAGGAGGTAATGCCATGCTGAAACAAGCCGGATTTGCCGCTGCCTGGATGTAAGATTGCAAATAATATCACAAGCGGGGTCTCATGTCCAAAGACTATACTCATACAGCTCGCTATTGGTGCAAAGCCGAACTTGTATTAGGAGTCCCGCTAAATAGCCAGGCTGGCCAGTCATAGATTCGGCTGAACCATCTATGTTTGTGTTGGCATGAAAGCAAGGTGGAGGAATCAGTCGAAAGACGTCCTTATATAGGCAAGCATAACCGAATTAACCTTGCCAATTTCACTAACGCAAGTGAAATTCGCCAAAACAGTCATTGCTGGGCCTTCATCTTCGAAATAAAAGCTTGGGCATTCATTCGAGGTGCAGCTCAACCATGTGAATCCTTCGATAGAATGCTTAAGCCCGTAGAGTACCTGAGCTGTGAATGATTCATACGGAGAGCCGTTACGTATTTGTTGGATCTCTGGATGGATGAATGAGTATGAATGGTCTGAGGAGCAAGAATCTATATTATGAGGCTCCTGATATACATGGTGGGATCAACCCCTATGGATGTCAAACAGTCGTGAGAGAAAACGGTAGAATGGTGACAAAGAAATGGTGACAATGGCAAACCGCAAACAGCATACTGATGCTGAATGTCTGAGATACTGATTGCCCAACAGTATCACACAGAGTCATTTGCTCGTGAAGGCTTCTCGCAGTGAACACGCCCACATGGGACACCGCAAGTACTTACCCAATAAAGCAAAGTCTGCGAGCGGAAAAGGCTGCACATGCGCATTTTAGGTTTGGGAGAAACAAGGCTGGAGACCGGCAGTCAAAGTACCAGAGGGATGGTTCAAAGGTTGTGGTACGACCGTCGGTAATCAATCCTAGTTGAATGAAGTCATACCCCTGAAATTACCTCAAATTCGAATTGTAAGCAATCAGATTTTTGGAATGAATGCAGATCGATCGGACAATGAGCTGACATTCTCCGCCTCTGCATACTGCTTCTGTGTTCACTAGCTCTGTCCAGCTTAAGGTTTTGGCCGCATGATCGCTGATACGGTTGTCACTGCCGACGAGACATTCAGCTTACCTACTATTTGCCCGTCTTAAATCCTAGGGCTGCAGGCTTTGCCTTCACGGAGGAGTCATGCATGCTCCAGATCCTCTATGGCTCGCTGGCTTAGCCGCGAACGAGCTCCTATAATGGCAGTGTCAAAGCCCCTAATTGTCCACTTCAACGACGAACTCCTCCTCCTTCTGAAACACTGGGGTGAAGACTTATCCTATGAAGCATTCTCCTGCTCAAGGCATGTAGGGGTCGGAAGCCGTTGATTTGATTCTGCTAAGGGGCGCAAAGAGAGCAAGATCTGAAGGATGTCAGGTATGAGGTCCTGAGCGCCTACGTGTTAGCCAGCAGTTGCTAGCCCTTTGCCAATAGAGTTTACGATTATGTGTTAGCCAAAATCGTGACTTCGAGTTGATATATTAGAATATATTCAGTCTTGTACTGCTTATTTCACGTCTATATAAGTAGCTAATGATCGTAGAGCTCGTGAATACCCCTTTCCCTTGTAGACACCCTCCAAAGTTACGATAAATGCATTCAGAAATGCTACGCTGACAGTTGGAGGACAGTACTATCTTTCACTCGTTTCTAGAGCAGCAATATATGCAATATCGTCATCCGACGAGTGTTCGAACTCAGTAGAGACCAAAACAAGAATTTTCTATCGCTACCTGCACTGAGGCGTTTGGCTGTTCACGGATACTCCTTAATCCATAACTTCCTGAAATGCAGTTCCCTCGAGCTGTTGAGGGTAGGTCTGAAGCGTGTAGGATCGTCGATCAACCCTGGAGCCAGAGTAGGCTGGTCTATGCGCTCCTCGACCGCGGCTGTTCTTCCCTTGAGCTGGTTGAGGGTATTCCGTAGCGTGGAGGATCGTCAATCGACCCTGGAGCCGGAGCGGACTCGTTTGGTGTGGTCCTCTTCTGCAGGTGTTGGTAGGTGCTGCAGCGGCATTGGGTCCGATGGCAACGTGAGCTTGCTCTGGCATCTCAAGCAAAGCAAATAAAATGCCATGTTACGAATGACTTTGGCGAAGCTGGCAATGCTGGGGTCCCTATCGTATCACAAATGTTGCTGATCAGCTTGGTGACCACCGCGTATAGAGACGTGCCCAGACTGATCTGTCCGGTTGCCTTACAACTTGTTATTTTTGATATCATAGTCCGATGCGTGGGCTAAGTCCAATTACGGGAGGTTTCACTTATGAGCACGTCTTCAGACGTTAGTTGTACCCTAGGCATGGTCGACATGATTGATATGAAAGTCGAAGGAAAAGCTTGCTGCTTGGGCGTGCCGCTGTTCTAACGTGTTGATCCTGACGCCATGGAGCGATGATGTGTTGAACAGTGAAGACTTTTCCCGGCTGACAGGGCATGTCTCGAAAGATAACGATTGTCAGGGACTCGGCTGGACTGGAATAGTGGCATTGCATAAGTAGGAGGACAGAAATGGAGAACCAACACGATGACTTCAACAGCAGCCCTTGAAAACCCATTCGAGGACTTGGAAGAGACAGAGAAGGTGGCCAGTCAGAGGAGTGATTCTGATAAAAGGAGCAACACAAGGGCTTTAACACTACACTCTGATAATGCAGGCTAAAGCGCCAAGTGAATGTGTGATGCTAAGTATGGATCTTCCAATTCACCAATCAACAGTCGGAGACCTATTTTCAGCCCGCAAAAGTATAACCGAAGGCAAATTGACAGATATTGCGACGCACCTGAATAATCTCCCATTCTTTCATGTTATCGTCTGATCAAGTGTCCGACAGTCTATTTCAGTCCATGAAGAGGGCCAATAGTGTTCTCTATCACCCCGCCTTAGGCAGTGTTACGGCTGGCTTTCATGGTATGCGAAGGGTAATGTGACACGTGAATTTAATCCCATCTCACGGCCGAAGAGCCAGGCTCGACGTCCAGAACTCTACTTTGATCTTGCTCTGAACCTGGTATGAGACTTGGGCCATCATGTACGTCACATCACGGCGTTATCTTTGCCCCCAACGGTGATGAAAGCAAAGCATTATTGCTAATGCTTGATTAATAAGGTCCAACGAGACAGTCCTTTAGTTCTCAATCTTAATTCTGCCTCGTCACAGGGCTGAGTGCCGTGAGAAGAGCTTTCACTCTAGATGAAATGTCTAGGCTCCGTCATTCTGGATATTGGCGGCTCGAAAGGACCTCTACAGTATAATTGATAGGGCCGCTTTCGGCACCTTCAACGCAGCAACCCCTCCCCAACCACAAACAAACCCTTTTTGAAACTTTCGAAGTGCGAACGACCTATCACGCAAGCCTGAGTCGACAACCATAGCTGAAGTTCGAGGATGAGGTAGGATGGAGGGGAGTAAAGGTGAGGTGGGTGCTCTACAGAGGCAAGGACAAAGGCGTTGTAGAGAGGCAATAGGCAAATTTTACGCAATCCTTGGTAAGAGCAGCGATGAAATGGGGTTCAAAATGGCTGAGAGGCCACGAGGCATACGCAGCCTCAAAATCCGCTATAATGATCTCGAGAAATGATGCACCATCGGCATCATGGTCGGTAGCCTATAGCTGTGAAAGTGGGCCTGGTGAGGTCTTCAACTGTAGGACGATCGAAGGAGACAGGGATTGCATTGTCCGAAGGCCTGTGGCCAAGCGTATGGGAGCTGCAAGCTACAAACATCGAAAGGGATTTGAAGCATAAACTCTGGAATTAGAAGCACATTGCCCTGGAATATGTGGCCTGCAAAGTCTTATGTTGATAAAAACCATTCGGCGTTGGAGATTCAAGATATCTTTTAGGCTTGATTAGAAGCGAAAAGAATGTAGGAACGCTCAGAATATGGGGGTTCTGTTCTCTTTATGAAAGGGGAATTAGACCTTGGCGATGACAGGCGCTGGTCTTGGTAGCGAGCACGTAATAGCTACTAGTGAGCCCAGCTCCTTGAAGCCTACAGATCCTTCTGGACGTACTTCACGGACACGCTTCAATCAAAGAGTTTCGCATAGAGTATTCAAAATCAAAGGTCGAGGCGGGCAGCCCTCACAGGCTCAAATTAGAACTAAGCTTTCACTAGCCGCGGGAAGGCTCGGGTAGCGCGCTTAGTGGTCCTTAATTTATGTATCAAGTGGTAAAGTGGCTCATATGCGGTAATCGATTTTTCTGGTGGCAAAAATGTGTAAGCTTACGAACTTGATCACCTTCTAAAACCCCCAGCCGATCATCTCGATCCAGAAACACTCGATGCTCCTCCCTAATCTCCTTAACCCTGTGCCAGCAAGCCCTTATGAGGTGCTTGCTAAGTTCCACAACAAGTACAATACCTTGCTTGCAACAGAAGGATACGAAGCCTTCGTCTACCCCTACAATACCCTGAGCGCATCTCTCCTGATAGCATACCTTCTCCTGCCTCCTTCGAGGTCGAGACTGATCTATTACACGCGCTATCCAGTATTCGCTCTCATCGTTCTTGTGTCTGTACTCGCAATTAGACAATGTAGAAGTTCCATGGTCACTGTAGGCTACGGCATAGGACTGTTGAACGCATGGGCGATACTTTGGAGTGCTTCTTTGCTCATCTTCAACGATGCAAGAGCGGACTTCAAACGGATCGAGGAGCACCGGACAATCACGAATGATGGGTCATCCTCAAATATGGATCAGGGGACGTCTACTGATGTAGATAAGGCTGATGGCGAAGTGCTGAGGAAACGCAATGTGAATGGAGCTATCAATCAATCATCGCCAGAAGCTGAGCGCCGAGAGCGAGCAAAATGCAATACATATGTATGGCAAAGTCTCCCCAGAACATTTTACCACCGTCTGGACTGGGTCCTGGACCTTGTGTGCAACTTCCGTGGCGTACGCTGGACCTACCAGATCACCGGTCTCGCCCCTCCACCGCCGCACATCCAGTCCTCCCTCTCCGATCCAAAACCACCGCCCCCAACTGAGCAATCCTACCTCACACGCTCAGAAATCCTACGCCGCGACCTACCCCCCTTCATAATCTGCTACCTCTCCCTTGACATGCTGAAATACCTGACCCTGAAGGACCCTTACTTCTGGTCCCTTCCTCCCTCGACACCCTCACCATTCCCGTTTCCAGGCGCCACCCGCTTAGTCGTCTCCGTCGTCTTTGTTTATGCCTCCCTACTTGAAATCTTCCTCCTCGCGCCTCTTGGTTTCGCTGTCATCCTAGGTCCTAAGAGGATAGGGCAGCATGCTTGGCCGTGGCTCTACTCCGCCTACTTCGGTCCACTCAGCCAAGTCTGGCATAAGGGCGTAGCTGGTCTCTGGAGCGGATGGTGGCATCAAATCTTCCGATCTGCGTTTGATCAAGCTGGGGAATTTATGGGCAGGTGTACAGGGTGGGAGAAGAGGAGTCAGCGTGGGGCCATCTTGAGGGTGGCAGTTGCATTCGCGTGTAGTGGGGCTTTGCATGCTTGCGCTTCTTACACTACGCTCGCAGATACGAGACCAATGCGGTCCTTTGCGTTTTTCATGGTTCAGCCGATTGGGATCATTGGGCAAAGGGCGATTGCTGGGTGGATGAGGAAGGCTGGGATCAGAGACAAAATACCAGCGTGGTTAAGGGGTATGGGAAACTCGATAGTCGTAGTGGCCTGGTGCTTCTTGACGGGGCCTCTGATTGCAGACGAGTTTGCTGCAACGGGCATTTGGTTGTACGAGCCTGTGCCGATCAGTCTGCTCAGAGGCCTGACAGGTCAAGGCTGGTGGTGTTGGAGTGGCAGATGGCTCAGGTGGTACACAGCGGATAAGTGGTGGAAGAGCGGCTTAGCATTTTAAAGCATTTTCGGGAAAAGCTATCTGAGCGCAGAGTTTATTCTTGGGATCATAGACTGAGCGTTCTATAGATCTGCGGTATTTATCTATCTATCATGCTTGTATATCTACCCTAGCAAATAGACTGAGATTTTGTTCATGCTGCTGGGATCGCCTGTCTCCTTATCTAGGCATGTTGAGCAAGCCAAATGCGAACTCGACCCTCTGCTTACACACTCCTTTCCACGACCATCTCAGCACTATGGCCCTGACGTTGGGCCTTAACAGTTGTCCTTCGCAATCAACGCCTGAGCCGATTCCTTCGCTGATCGCGTCAGCCAAACCCACTCTCGGTTAACTGGTTATAAACTGATCACCGCGTGACAAGTCTACGTGAAGCCTCGCAGGCCTCAAATGCCTAATTACTGACGTTTCACTTCTAGAACTCTCTTCAGTTCCAGCTCCTCGCCGATTGGAGGTCTTGTAGGTCCTGAAGTCTTGGTTCGCTCATTGAGATCTATAGGGAGCCGGCCTTGTTCAATCCTTACTTCACCTTCCTCCACGCCCTGGCCTTCGGCTGTCCGTCTCATCCGCTTTGACCGTACATCCTACTGGGTCATTCCGAAGGGTTTCTGGCGTCGAATGTGCGGAAAGTAACCTTGATACTCGTCTGGCGGAGCGTATATTGTGCCCAGCCACAAGGCCATGGAAGTATGGAGCGTTAATGGATCCCCCAGGGGAAAGTCATCATAGAGCCACAGGTACGTCCAGAATCTGGTACTGAGGAATCACTACGGAGAACACAGGCTTTCAGACCACAACAATGCAAGCCTGCTCGAAGCGTGGACGCTCAAGAGACTAGAGCTTCCACCGCTCCGTCCCTACCTACATTCTCAGAAGGCGCTATGGCGTCTTTATCAGCGTTTTGGGATCTGATTCGTTGCTGCAGCAAGAATACATGACCTCAAAACACTCCCGAAAGAGGCTCGATAGTCCTGCTGTGCGCCAAGCGAGGTATCTTTGGGTACGTACAGAAAGGGTTGAAGCCAAGGGGCAGCCGTTGAAGATGTATGGGCAGACCACTACAAGCAACAACGATTTGGGGTACCATTGAGGTCAACAGGAAAGATTGAAGAGCCATAAACTAAGGCGAATGGGATCAACCTTTTTCATCTTGCTACCTCAACCGCTATCTCAGGCCAAGCGCATGTTCATGAGCAGGAGAGAGGGAGTGATTACTAGCGCAACCTTGAGAGTAGCTCCTCGCTGAAGGAGGCGCTTGGGTGCTAGTCAGTTTCTACTAGAGTGGGCATTGGGGTCGGGCAAGGATCTTAGGTCCGAATATTCCAAAACATGTATTTCAGCCTGGTTTTTACTTTCTATTCATCACGAGAGGCTCCTCCTCTCCATTGCGCTCAACGATGAAACAACTTCACTTGTCGTGTTTGTGCATCTGTAACACAGAGCTCAATAACCACCATCGTCCTCCTCCTGGTAAATCATGGCGGAGACTACCTAAACGTGGACCGTCTTTACTACCCCTCCCAGGGTAGAATCGACCACCCTCAGCCTTTACACGGTGTAGACCTTGCAACAAGGCTGCAGCCAACGTTAAGTTGTCCCATGAACCCGCTTCTGAAAGCTGTAATGAGCATGCACATGTAGTCGGCCCATAAGTCCTTTTCCCAGCGAGTTTCCAATCGGTAATCATGCCTTGCAGTCTTCGTATCGAAAGTATCCTACAGTCGGTAGTCTCTCACGTTGAATTGGTATCATACATGGCTTTATAGCTTGTGGATGTTGCATTCCATTGGTGGGTTTCGCCATCCATGGATGATGCCATTGCATCCGTGGATAGAGCATATCCATGGGGGAATGCAACATAGATATGTAGTGAAGGGGCTGTATTCGAATCGAAGATGGAAACGTAAGGTAGGCTGTGTCTTTGCGAAAGCCGCAAACAAGCAAGCCCTTTGCGATGATAGGAGACGTAACTAGGAGTGTAAATTCCCTTCCAAGAGTAGGCCCCAGTCAAGGAGAGACGTGCGCAGAGCTGTAGGGTGTCCGAAGAGGGTGGACTTGCTAAACTTTGTTTTGGTTTATGTACTTAGAATATTCGTATGTGTGCAAATTCTGCGTCAGCAACACAAAGCTCAACCGCCATCCTGTTCTTCCTCTTCCTCCTCGTCAGCCTCCTCCTCGTCTTCTTCTTCATCGCTATCTGGCTCTAGATGTAAAGTCGGCATCTCAAAATCGCTTTCATCGTCGCTTGCCTGCTGCAAATCGAATTGTGCACCGGCTGCACCAACAGCCTCGGAGATTGAGGACTTAGGAACGGCATCTTCCCAGACACGGGAACCCACAGCGGCCGGTGCAGTTGACATGGCCGCTGTTGGGCCTTCTTGGGGTCCAAGCACGCGCTCAAGGTGGTCCTGTGTCAATCGTGCACGCTTTCCAGGTGTTCCCACTTCTGTTGGCTTTGCACTTCCTCGAGTTGAAATATCTGAGCCTCCAGTTGGGTCAGAGGTAGCGTCGTCCTGCCAGGTTCTTTTGCTCGGGTTATACGATGTAGCGGCTTTGGAGTCTAGGAGGTGCTTTGGGCCGACCTGAATGACGGAAGGAGTTTCAATTGGTTGGGCTACCACCTCATGCTCTTGTGACCCTGACGAGGCTTGCATTATCTCATCGTTTGGCTCGACAGGGGTTTTTTGTGTGTTGTCGATGCTGTCAAAACCGAAATTTTGCTGGTGAACCCCACTAAGCGTGTCTTCGGGGCGATGTTGATGACCATAAACACCTTCGTCCTCAGTAAATATTCCCTGCTCAATCCACCGAGGCTGAAGGAGCGGAAGCTGCGGCCGAAGCAATGCTTCAACACCCAAATCTCCGGAATGAGCTCTGGCCAGCAATGGTAAAATGCTCGTGGTCATCCTCTGCCCTCGTTTGTTTGTAGCTGTTCTCATCACACTTGCCAACACTGCTTCTCTATAATTCATTACAATTGATGTGCTGTCGATTTGGATTCGGACTACCTCCGAAAGGAATCCGTCCGGCAGTCTTGCTAAGGCAAGTGGCATGAGTTCTCGAGCGGCGGCCTGAACCACTGACGGAGCACAGGAGACTGCGTGCTGGGTTTTTACGCGCTTCAGGTATGAGTCTGCGTTCATGGTCGAAGCTTCATGACCTAGCTGCTTTTCGTTCATGATGAAAGCTTCTCCGGCGTGCGCCAAGTTGTCTTGCAGGGGCACTATGTCTTCACAGGCCAAGACCAGGCAACGTGCAATTGACTTAGCGAGGGACTTTGGAATTGACGGGCCAAACTTTGTAAGGACGTGGGCCAAAATCCTATAGGCCGCCAATCGAATCTCATCCACCTCATTCTCATCGTCAAAAACCCAGAATATCTGCTCCAACGCAGGGTATACCAAAGCTGCAGACGCACTGCCCATGCGCAGAACCATAACAGACAAGAGATCCATTGCTGATAGGTGAAGCGGAGGAAGTCCAGCTGCTAGGCCATTACGCTCATCTCGGCCAACCTCAGGTCGAATCCGCGAGTCCTTGGTGTTACTGGGCCGACATGCGGAAAGCACTCTATCCACCAATTCCATCATACTACCAATTGGAAATACAACAGATACTGAAGTCTTAGTAGCTATGAAGGCTTGCAACGTACGAAAGAGTCCCTCGAGTCTTTCGATGCCAGCGTGGATCCCCGTCCAGCCTGGTAAATTCAGAGGTCCAGGCTTGTGGTCGTTTACCATTTCATGAACCGAACTTAGGTTCCCAACAACAGCGATTCCTGGTGAAAGCTTCCGATCTTCAACGATCGCTCGAAACACCCTGTCAGCGGTCCTTTGTGCCGTGGCTAGCGTACTTTGGAAAGACTGCGTCCATTCGTCTCCAGCAGTATTCTTAGGACTGCATACATGAAGCAGCACGAATAAACGTCGTGCGCTATCAGCGACTTGTGCAGAGGCTGGGCTAATATAGCTTTCGAGGCTCGCTTCAGATGGAGTGTAAGCAATCAGCAGGAGCGTCAGCTTCTGTAATTGCCCCAGGAAAGGGCGAAACAACGTGGAATGTAACCCAATTAGCTCGCATAATCCCTGAAGGATGATAAGTCGTAGCGCGGCGGAAATTGCTGTTCCTTGTGCTAAATTGATACAGCTTGCAATAAAGCCTGCTAGAGCAGGCGTCGTTATTTCTCGGACTAGAGACTGGTGGTTGTGAGTAAGGAGGAAGATCCGAGTCAAAGTGATCACGCATAATCTTTTCGTGCTAAGAGAGTCCGGTCTCTCCATTGTATGTTAGCAGGCTTTCTATAACGAGTACTACTGTAACATAGGATTTATGTCCAGACACCCGAAGAAGCGATTAAGGGAGAATCATCAGAAATTCTGAGGCAGCGCAGTCAAAGAGCTACTTACTCCGAGGATATTAATGAGACCTTTGACCCAGAGAGCCGTTCCTTGCAAGATTTCATAGTTTCCCACCTCCACTGTTGCTTTTATTAAGATTACAGCTGCGTATCGGGCATCTGGTGTTCTGTCTTGCAGAAGTGCGGAAAGCTGGGTTTTCAACTTATGGACGAGGATAGCATTATCTGGGCTACCCTTATTGAGCGTGCCAATTTGAGGCACGCTTAAAGATTCCCTGCACTCGCTAATGTTGCCTGCCAAAATGGGAGCAACGTGAGCAAGCTGTGTAGAGGGCGTATTCGACAACCGCTGAGTCACTACTCGGAGCAAAGTGGAGGAGAATGTCGCCATGAAGCGTGCTGTTGTACATTTGGATACAAGAGACAAAGAGAGGCATTCAAATTAAATAACTTTATCATCTCTCTCACAGCCAAGCGAAATTTCGACGATGTTTTTTAATTTAAAGCTAAAATTTTAATACAATACCGGACGTGCATGCGTCGTAGCCGACGCCAAGCAGCTACAGCGAAGTTCGTTCTTTCTGAGGGCTGCTGCTTGTGTATGATATACTTATCAGTTCAGACAATGATTGCAAATTGAACCCCAGTGGAGCAGGCAGGCTTCAAGGCTGCGAGGGAGCCATGCTGAACGTGAGACAGGTCTTCTTTTTACGTCACTGTGGCTGAATAGATGCTTAGCACAAAGAAACAGACAAAGCGCGCCATTATTTAGAGCTTCTCGACCAGGCTCGATGCAATTCGCAATGGCAAGAAATCCCGGAGTTGGCTAGGAAGGTTGGGAAACATTCCCCCCAGCGACAATGTAGGTAGAACTTGTCTGTTACATACTAATTTGCGCCCCGTTTCAAGTAATCACATCCGTATATATTGCTAATGCGAGCAATATTCAGGTCTTACTCTTACGGCACGAACCGAGCAACGAGTAGCTGAAATTTCCTCCTCTCGGCCGGCCACGTCTGCTTCGGCGACAGGTCTGTCTCAAGCGATACCGTTGCTCCAGGCGGCCATTGAAAAAGAGAACAATTTTCCTGAAGATGCTTTTCAAGCCAAAGTATGTATGGCATGGCTACACAGGACTGTTGGAGATCAAGCACTTGCTCTTTCATGTCTACCGCCGGCGCTAGATCAGGTATTTGAGCGTTTGAAACAAGAGGGTGGAATCACTGCAAAGTGGACCTATGTTTGTATGATCAAGGGCACATATATTCGTGGTAAGTAGGTTCCTAGCATGGAGGAGTGCCTTTCGCTGCTGACGTGATCAGGTACTGCTTTAGAACAAGAGGATAAAGTTCGTGAGGCAGCTCGGACTTATGCTTCAATATTGCCCTATATTTCCGATTTACCTCCCAAGATTGCAAGCATTCTAGAGCACCAGTTATGGACACAAAGGCTTCTTGTCCGCTACCTCTTCCTTACGAGCCGCTATGTAATGTTATATCGCGACAAGCCCGGCGAGCTGATTTCATCTGCGCCACTGATGGCACCCGGTTCCCTACTTTCTGCCTTTCGGGCATACGCTAGTTTTTACGAGGCCAGAGATCCTGCATTCGATCGAATGTTCCCTCACGAGACGGACGGAGGCGACCCTCACCCGCGGGCTTGGAAAGCCTATTACGATGCAATTTCCATTATGATTCAGCACGATATAGTTCAGCCTGTCTTCAAGTCGCGGTCACAACAAAGTGCCGAGTTAAAAAGAGTCGAAGGAGTGTTCCAGGGTCTCCTGCTAAAAGAGACCGAATTCCCTAGGGCCGATGAAGGAAACTACCAGGTTGAATTATGGGTAGACCAGGTAATAGCTAATTGGCGGGCAATGTGTGGCAGATCATGGCAAGATGAAGATATTGGCGACGGAGGCAAAGCCTCTCTAGGTCGTCGTGTTCTGGAGGTATGTGTCTACTTAGGCCCCAGGAGCAGCTGTCTTCAAAGTGCTAAGAATTTGCCATACAGATACTCTATAAAGCATCCACCAGAACCTTTCATTCCACTCGAATTCTACGACATCTCTTCACGGTACATATGGCTCTAGCTGATTTTCATCTTGCTGGTAAAGCTCTTGATACTTATCTTGAAATTTTTAATAAGAGCATAGCAAGGATAGAGAAGTCTGGAGAGACTGAAATAGGTCTCGATGACGATGCCACCGCATTAGTCACTGCTGCTGCCGGCATTAAGATGCTCTGTGCGTATGGCCATCGACAAGAAGCAGAGAAGGCCTTGAGCATAGCCAGCATGATGGAACAATGGCTTCAGAGAATGCGTCCTGGTCCGCCGCCAAAGACGGTGGTTAGTGCTGACGATGTCCCTCAAGACCTCGTGGATCAAAGAACCAAGAGATCTCCCGTCCCTGCCAAGGCTTTAGCTCTTGGTTATCACGCTCTGGGTGTCAGCCAGTCTTGCTGGGCGCGTCTGACCTATGAGACTTCGGCGCGATCAAATTTGCAGGCGCAGGCAATATCAAACTTCCATACTGCTCTTGATCCATATATCGGTGACGAACACAACATTGAAATACAGTATTCCCTGGCTTTCGCCCTTGCTGAGACCAGGGATCTAGATGCTGCTATCGCTACTGTGAAGGGAGCGTTATCCTGGGCTACTGAGATGCCGAAACTCAATGGTAGATCCACGACAGACTTCGCTAATGATCGTATTCGAAGGGACTACCCCGTGAATCCCGACATTCGAGAGCTGCTATTGAGATGTTGGCATCTTCTGGCGTTGCTACTTAGCGCCAGACAAAGCTTTACCACAGCTTTAGCGTCCTGCGAAGCGGCTCTGGAGCTCTATGGAGAAGATTTAAAGGCCTCGGGTCCGGTTGGTACTCTCGAGTTATATGAAAAGAAAAGCATCCTGGAGATCAGGATGACTCAATTAGCGCTGACAGAGATCGTTGATGGTGCTGAAGAAGCCGTGAATGCAAGTGGAGAGCTCTTAAACCTTTATGCCAATCTCTTCTTGTACTCTGAAGTGATTCCTCCAAAGGATCAGGCAAAGAATTTGGATCCCACATCAGCAAGCACGAATGGAACGGTCAAAAGTTTCCGAGGTAGTGTTCTTGGATTTCCTCGGAAGACCAGTGCGAGATCTCGAAGTGTCGATGTCAAGGCACAAAATGCGGTTGCGAGCTCTTTACGTTCCTCGGACTCGCGCGAGGGGAGTAACAGACCACCAGCCATTTCAGTGACTGACGACGATGCTCCTGTCCTCCAAAACCCAAACCATCATGGCAATTTTCTTGGCAGACATGAGTCAAACAAGCTGCGAAAGCGGAACAGCAAGAGGAGTGTAGGAAGCCGAAGGAGAAGCCGGGCTACGAGTCCAACCCGAATTGGGACTGCGGATAGCCCACATCACCACTTGCATCTACATTTACCTTCAAGGAGCCGCCAGAGTAGGCCTACAACAGCGAATGGCTCCGTCAAAGAATCCGAATACGACGAGGCCAGCTATGACTCCAACGGCGTTGGTGTAGCCATCTCGCATGATCTACCTTCGGTGCCCACAACGCCAGCAGCAATATCGGAACCGCCTAATCCCCTCCAGGGCATACAATCCACGGCCCAAAACATGAATCATCGAAACCCCAATACCTATCCCGTCCACCCAAAGCCACCACCATCCCACAATAGACGTCGGCGGCCAACTTCTGCATCATTATTTACACCCACTCCTATACCCCGTTTCTCCCTCCCAGACCAGCAACGACACACTCTAACCCTTCTAACAAAGATCTGGCTCCTCATCGCCGCGCTCTACCGGCGTGCCGGCATGCCTGTTGACGCCCAAGGCGCTCTTTCGGAAGCCACCACCCATGTCGAAAGCGTTGAAACGGCCATAGCCAATCGTGACGGCAGCAGCGCCGAGAAATTCGCTTTGCCAGGCTACGGTGGCCTAAAATCCTGCGGCGAGCTCTGGGCCGATGTCTTTGCTGAACAAGCTGCTCTGCATGTCCACCTGGGCAATCTTGATCAGGCTACTACGACTTATGAGACGGCTCTGGGGCACTATCCAGAACATGTTGCAGCAACAGTGGGCTTATCTACCATACTCCTAGAAGCCCATTCAAACGCTCCAGCAAAAGAGCAAGCACGAATTACTGAAGGGCCCAAGTCTACACCAACGCTTGGCTCCATCCCTACTGCTGTGGCTGAAGATACCACCAATCTTATCACGTCAGATCTTCTCTCTAGGCTTGCAGCCCGCGATCGTGCATATGGGTTGCTGTCGGCATTGACCAAATCTGGGACTGGCTGGGATAGCAGCGAGGCGTGGTACGGACTTGCCACGGCTTATGAAGCGAGTGGACAGATTAAAAAGGCTAAAGAGGCGCTATGGTGGGTTGTGAAGCTAGAAGAAGGAAAGGGGGTACGGACATGGGACTGTATTGTATGAACATGGAATGGCAATTTGAGCAGAGACAGAAGCGTCTGATGCTTGTGTCTCAGGCGTCGCAGCATACCCACAAGTAGATCCGTACTCTTCCGTGGTCTTCTAGCCACTAAATTGATTGACCTTTGTGTCACGGAGCGGCCAGCAGAGTATGTAGCCAATAATGCTAAAACCATCATTGAATACATACCATTTTCTGACATGCATGTAAGATACCTTATGCTGACCTCTGTCAATGTAAGCAGGCTTCTTACAATCGGGGCGACCTTGATTGGCTGGACTGGATTACTAAGCTTACCTCGGAGATCTCCATCTAGGGTAAGGGGCTAGACCCATTTTGGAGAAGGTCTCTCCGAACCATTCGGTTTCTCTCACGCCGGACTTCAAAGACATCATCCTACTCTTCTCCTTCTTCTTCTTCTTATCCGCTGAATGAACGTACACTTCCCAAATAAGATATATTAGATCAACTCGAAGCGCAATGGAGACACTCCTCAGACAGTCTCGTTCCATGTGTCCTTTTCTCAACAAGACCTCCCCCGCGACTCTTCGTTCTCTCTCTACCACCACTCGTCATGTCTCTCCGGGCGGAGGGACCATGTCAAATCTCCAGGTTCTTGCCCGTCGATGCCCTGTAATGGGAAAGGCAATGGCTGTCCAGAGTGCGAAGACTAGCAACAACCCTCTCAATGGTGTATTTGGCGGTGTACGAGCCTATGGTGGAAAAGCGAAGATTCATACATCCAGGGCTCGGCATGCGCAAGTTGCACCTGATGTGCTGAAACGTGAAGCTAGTCGTATGTCATACGTATCCTCTAGACAAGTCCTTCTCTAAGACATAACTTACCATGCGAGCAGTGCCAATCCGCCACACTCCAAAGCCTACCACTTCTGTCCATCCTGAAGCTTGCACTCCGGGACCGAAGCCTGCTGCTCCGGAAATGGCCAAATTTGATTACGAAGGTTTCTACAATGCCGAACTGGATAAGAAACACAAGGACAAATCTTACCGCTATTTCAATAACATCAATCGTCTCGCAAAGGAGTTTCCCCAGGCGCACATGTCTTCTCGCGACGAAAAAGTCACCGTCTGGTGCTCCAATGACTACCTTGGTATGGGTCGCAACCCAGAAGTGCTGAAGGCCATGCATGAGACCCTCGATACTTACGGCTCTGGCGCTGGTGGTACTCGTAATATCTCCGGCCATAACCAGCACGCTGTTGCTCTCGAGGCGACTATTGCACGTCTGCATGCCCAGGAAGCCGCTTTAGTCTTCTCCTCCTGCTATGTTGCCAATGATGCCACCCTCGCTACTTTAGGAAGCAAATTGCCCAATTGCGTTATCCTCTCCGACAGCATGAACCACGCCAGCATGATTCAAGGGATTCGTCACTCTGGCGCCAAGAAGATGGTCTTCAAGCACAATGATCTGGTAGACCTCGAAGCCAAGCTCGCCTCTCTTCCGCCTGAAGTCCCAAAGATTATTGCGTTCGAATCTGTGTACAGCATGTGCGGTTCAATTGGGCCTATTGCAGAAATCTGTGACCTGGCCGACAAATACGGCGCGATTACGTTTCTCGATGAAGTCCATGCAGTCGGCATGTACGGACCACATGGTGCAGGTGTGGCTGAACATCTCGATTACGAAGCCCATGCATCTGGCCAGACGAAAGGAACGATCATGGATCGCATTGACATTATTACCGGTACTCTTGGCAAGGCATACGGTTGTGTAGGAGGCTACATTGCCGGATCCGCAAAGATGGTAGACACTATCCGTTCTCTCGCACCAGGATTCATATTTACCACGTCCCTACCACCAGCGACTATGGCCGGCGCAAAGGCAGCAATTGAATATCAAATGGAGTTCCAGGGCGACAGACGCCTACAGCAATTGCACACACGCTCCACAAAGGCTGCGCTGATGGAAAAGGACATTCCCGTAATGCCGAACCCTTCGCACATCATCCCCGTCCTTGTGGGTAACGCAGAAGTCGCCAAGAGAGCCTCAGATCTTCTCCTGAAAGACTGGGGTATCTACGTTCAAGCAATCAATTATCCGACCGTTCCTGTCGGCGAAGAACGTTTACGTTTCACTCCCACACCTGGTCATGTGGTGAAGTATCAGAAAGAGCTTGTGGTCGCCCTCGACGCTGTTTGGACCCAGCTAGGTATCCAACGCACGTCTGATTGGGCAAAGCAAGGAGGCTTCGTGGGTGTAGGCGTAGACAGCAAGGGTGAAGTTGAACCGCTCTGGACAGATGAGCAATTGGGCTTGCACGATGACGTGGAGAGACTTGGATTGAAGGTATTGGAGGAAGAAAAAGCCATGGCTATGGATGAGGTAGATCAGAGAGCTGTACCAATTGCTGCTGCCGCTTGAACAAGTGGGCGGAGTGAGGTGCTTGCATCTGCACACAAAAGCTATCTCATGTTTAACGAAGAAGCTATGGAAATGTCAGCTATGTTCACGATCGTTTAGGAACTATTAGTCAACATCAAAGATTTGGATATGGTGATCATCAGCGTCTGGAATAGCGCCTTCCCAAGTGATCTTTACATGTGCACCACTTCGAACTCCTTTCAAAGAATCCATTTCAAGAATCCGCAATCCTTCCCCATCCTCAAAACAAGTCCTTTCCTCCACCCAAAGATATTTAACCTCAACAACCTCCCCCCAGCAACTCCTCTATTTCTATCTTAACTAACCGTCAACCCAAACAAAGCATCCCCCATTCTCACCACTCACTACCAAACAAAAGTACCACCAAGTCAAACACTCCACATCAAAGCTACCACCACCACCACACCCCCACACCCTCTCCACAGACGCTTCCTCAACCACAACATCTACAATCCCACCATGCCCTCCAACCCCTACCTACCACGCCGTTCATATCTCGCATGATACCCTTCCTTCTGCTACTCCTCCCCCACGGCCTGGCATATCTCATCTAGTATGCTAATGCTAGCCGTACTGAGTCTGGAGACGGGATATCTCCTCCACCTTCCCTTGCTATCGCAAGAGATAAAAGGAAAAGGGCGTGCGATGGGGGAGGAGATGCAATGGGAAAAGGAAGGGATAGAAAGCTAATGGACGTATGGGGCATTGACTGCATGATCTTTTTCTTTACAAAGCAGTAGTTTAGATTTTACAGTTGTAGGGCACGAGTATAGTTCGGAGCCTGATCGCAAAGGAGAAGTTGTACTTTTTGTAGGGAGGGAGGTTGGGATGCGGGCTGGGGTGTGATGGCGAATGAAATGGTGGATTGGGTTGAGGAAAATCATTTTTTTTTGTTTTATTGTGAGGAGCTATTCTGTAGCTGCTGTAAATGTGGGCTAGGAAGCCTGAAGCTAATGCATTGTGAAGCTTGCAAGCAGAATGCAAGCGCCGTCTATCATCATACCATCATACAATCTTCAGACATTTTACCTCTTTCTCCTAGCAGCCGGTAACCTCATCTTGGGAAATACCAGCGGTAGCTTTAATTTCGCCAGTCGATGCGTTATAGCCTCCGCTTTCTTAATTTTCAGAAGTGCCCTTTCAGTCTCTGTGGGTAGTGCAACGGTGCAGCCAAGCTCGAGGTAGTATTTTGGGATATCCTTCGTTTCGAGCTTCAAATCTTCACGTATATCGTGGGAATCGGTCACGAAGTTGTCGAGGACGAGAGTAAGAGCGAGGATGTGCGTGATCAAGTTGTCGTAACACCATTTATTAACAGCCGATCCCTCAGCAAATCTTTGAGCTAGTCCATTCACGATGTCGCTACCCCATCCAGCGACAAGGTCTGGCACTTCTTCAAGCTTGGGGATACGCCGTCCTTGTTTGGTTCCGGGCTTCAAGCTCTTGTACCATTCCACCAGCAGGAGTAGATAACGTAATGATTTTAACTTCTTCACGTCACCGCTCTCAA
Source organism: Cladonia uncialis (assembly GCA_002927785.1). Taxonomy (NCBI): domain Eukaryota; kingdom Fungi; phylum Ascomycota; class Lecanoromycetes; order Lecanorales; family Cladoniaceae; genus Cladonia; species Cladonia uncialis. The sequence goes on from NAPT01000045.1 coordinate 46,089, forward strand.
CTACCGCCTTTAGTCTTCGTGCAACGAACATACTCTTCGTCTGGACATCCTGACCGGCCTTGACCTTGTCGATCCACTCCTTCACGCCCACGGCCTGCAGTACATTTACTCCACCAACCAGCTCCTCAACAGGATAGACTTCCGCAGGTATCTCGGCGTCTAAGTGCGGTCTTGGACGGGGTTTTGCTTCGTCAATGTCTGCTTGCATTTCTTCTCGCGTAGGCATAGAGGATGTGGATGCAGCCATTGAGGAGACGACTGCTGAGGCGAGAGGGTCGAGCGTAGAATTCGACTGACCTTTAGAACTTGATTTAAAGGGAGAGGCCTGGATTGCATTTGCTGTGAGGGATCGGATGGCCTTTTGAGATTTCTTCGTACCGAAGGCGAGGCCAAGGCTGTTACGGGCTGAGAGATACTGTGGGGTAGACGGATTAGTGCCGGAGAATGGGGACACCTAAAGAAGACTCACATTAGAAGTACCATTTGCAGCATTTTGAGCTTCAGTGTGGGTGGAGACGTCTGCTGAACGCAGCGTGCTCCGAACGACCAACTTCTTTGCTTCTATTAATTGTAGCTTTCCCTTTTCTGGATCATAGATGCCAACATAGTGTTTCAAGTGGCTTTCCACCCCATTGGAGGTTTCCTCCCGGGCTGTCCAGTCAAGCTTTGGGTGGGCTGAGGAATGAAGTAGGAGCTCTGGACCGGGCACCGAGTGTCGCGAAGCATTTGGACGAGGCTTAGTGTAGGGCTTTAAGGATATTTGGGGCGGCAAGTGCAGACCGGGTGTAGATGCTTCTCATAGTAAGCAAATGAAACTGCTATTCGAAAGACCATGCACATGAGTTAGCTTCACGCACCCAGCACCGGTGGCCATCCGTCACCATCTTCAATTATGGAGACATTGATAGCTTTTGAAAGGCTATCTTGAGCCAGTTTCTTGTTTGGACGCTCAACTGGCAGCTCACTATATCTTTTACGTTTCTTTTCGGACATGCTGGCTTCAATATAGTAAATAATTGTGCTCTAGAGCGGATTATCAGAAGCTCAGTGCCAATGTTAGTAATGCCAAGGTTTAGTTCTAGCCGCCGCTAGCAAAAGTCTCGAGATGTTTCGTTCAAAAATACGGAGGCCTGGCATGGTTTAATATATATTGGCCAACACCTTTAACGATCATCCTATCCTCCTAATATATTTCTATCGGGAAGTTTTCTTTGCAACATATGTCATTCATACTTCTGTTGTAAAGCTGGAGCCATTGAGCTTGATTTATGCAAGTCAAATGGGCCTACGAATGCATAACAGGATAACCTCTGCGGGAAGACAGCGACGATTGGGCCAGATCTCTGGGCCTACCTCTGGGCCCAAGCAGATGGTGGCGTGACGTCAGCCAGATCCCTGCATTCCTACGCTTGTTGAAGGTTGTCCCCCAGGTCATAGAAATATTGAAGAAGTTTCGAGCGTGTGGAGATCAGAGTATCATCTGTCAAATATTATTATACCACATTGAATATATCTGCTTATATAGCTGAGTAAGCTGTCGTAGTACCGCTGATTATCCGCAAGAGCATTTCGGCCAATGTTATGCGTTGCTTGGAACAGCTAGTGTTCTCCCGGTTTAGATGGCACTTGTCTCTCTCTGCTTCCAACTCGAAACTCAGCCTTCACTACATTATCGTCTTCGACTTCATCGCGACAATCCGCACATATCATCAATTTCCCAGCCGAGAGACGAAGTTCTCTTTCGGCCGTGTTCCTGGAATGAACCGTGCTCTGATCCAAGTATTCAGCGCCCCTTGAGCCTCGGCCCCAGGCTTCTTCCTGTGTATCCTCCTCCAGCTCATGCTCAGAAGAACCCATATCAGAATCTTCCGCCGTGCATATACTCTCTTTTTCTACCTGGTTCTGGCGCAGCTGGTTATAATATTTGCTCTGCCCGCCTCAGGGCAGGTCGATCCACTGATCTTTTTCCTCAGCGTTAGTCAAATGATCGTAGAAGGTATCTATAAATGAACCATTGGACCTTTCTTCCTGTAAGACTCTGCTAGTTGCAGGTCCATCCTTGAACGTCTTAATGTCATCGGGCAAAGGAACTCTTGTTGATGACCTTGGTGTGCAGGTGATACTTGGTTTGCTGAAGGCCGCCTCGGTCGGCGATATCAGACCATGGGAAGCAAGGTAAACCTAAGCTACAATACGAGTTCGATTAGGGTATTAGTCCTTAGATCATGGACTCAAGGCAAGCGTGCACCTATCGTTTCATCAAATGGAATTTGTTCTCATTCCTATGCTAAAAGATGCAATTGATCTCATATGCAGATAAAAAACAAAGACAAGCATGCAATATTTCGCTTGCTACCAACAAGCAACGCTTCAGAGGGTATCACAGCGAGCAACAATGTCCACCGTTAAACGCCAGGACAGTATGTTCGCTTCCAGCACAATGTCCATATTGATTGTTCGACTTTTGTAACCCTACGATATCGCGGTTTCTGATATCTCGTCCCTTACTCCAGAGTAAATGAATATCGTGATCATAAAACTTCGCAGGCAACCCTCTGTAAATCAAATGCGGACACTGCGAACAACAGCCGGTCGTTAAACAGATGCCCTGTTGGCCTCCTTTTGCAGGAGATTCTGAAACTGCTGCTCTGTATGTCCGCTAGGATTTTTGAACTTGGGACCAATAGTGGTTGCACCCTTCGTCTTCTTGGACTGATGATCGTCAGTCTGTCGCTGTCCATACACGAAGTCCTCGGGACCCTCCTTTGGCTCCAGTGTCTCGCCATTCGCCTTCCTCTTATGATTACTGCTTTCTTCACTATGTTCTGACGTTGTAAGGTCAAGGGTCCTTTGTGCAGCTTTCGTTGTGGCCGTCGGGCCAGATAATTTCGGAGACGTCTCGGGAGAAGGTGATGGAGCCTGATAAGACAGCAGGTCCCCCACGGGTTTGGCTCCATGCTTGTCCTCTCTCGCTTTTCCACTCGCTTGCAACTTCCCGGCATTGGCCTTTGTTATTTGGATACTTCTTGGGATATCAACATGGGGGCTACTGGCGGAGGATCCAGTGACAGGACTGTGTTTTTCCATCATAACTTTGACCAAATGCTTCGGCTTGACCTCATCGCGCTCAAGCAGTTCCTTCACACCTGCTACGAGGTGACGATACTCACCTTCGTTGCTAGACATCTCGAATATTATGTGGCTCAATTCCTGTGCGTACAATTTCCGAGCTGCTTCAGCCAACGCAAGGATAGGGTTTCGAAGGCCCTTTGCCGACATTGCTGCATAGAAGTTCTCCTTGGCGATATCTTGAATCGTCGCGGACATTGCTCCTCTCTTCTTTAGAGATTCATGCGACGACGCACTCGTATGACGGAAGAGGTTTGCAACGGCGTGCTTCAAAGCGTACAAGATTTCGGCATCTCCATCCCCAGACGCGGTTGGTGATGGATCTGGTACTAGCAATTGTCTGTCCAATAGTTGTTTATCCAGGCGCTCAGGCGCAAGCACTGAATTGGATGCAGTCCAACTTGAAGGGCCAGCAGAGCTTGAGCGAGTATGCGCGTCTGATGATGTAGTCACGCCACTTGTGGAATTCATATGCAAATTGGCCGCTGGGGTGGAGATAGCACGTTCAACTCTCAACGCTGGGGTCACATGCGAGTTTGTAGCAGCAGTAGGAGGTGGCATGTTTTCGGCGCATCTGCCTCGCGGAGGAGCAATAGAAGAGGATGCCGTATCTTTCGTAGAAAGATATGAGGCTGAGGGAACGGCGATTAGCTGGAGAGGGGAATCAGGACCAGCTACTTTGTTATGCCCGCCGGCTGGCTGAGTGCTCATTGCTGAAGCTTGCTGCGACCCAGGCATGGTAGGTACTCGCGTAGCTTGCTGAACTTGATGGATAAGTGCCTGTCTTCTTTGCTCTATCATGGCAAAGTATTTCACTGGGTCTCGGCGCCGCAACTGCTCATCTTTCTGCATCTGCTCAGCCTCTACCCTCTCCTCGGGAGTCAAGTTCTCGTTATCCTCAATGTGGAATATCTCAGAAGGCGTAACCGAAAGTATGTGGCTAAAAGAGGCTTGTTAGCTTTCAGCGCTGTAAAATAGGTTTGTACATACTTGGCTTGATCCCTCAGCAGCTGGTCTAATATCAACGGGTCTCCAAGGGATCTCGTCAGGTCTTCCTGCTCAATAGGCTTTGGTGGGAAGAGATAGGCTCCTGTGCCCTTCGTGGCACTACGAGTGGGGTTCTTCTTGTCGACCACCCGGGTGGCAAGCTGCTCTTTGAACAAACCTTGGTTCTGAATAATGCCCTCGAAGGTACCAGCCGCCTGCAGACGATAAACGTAGACAGGCTTTTGTTGCCCGATCCGATAGGCTCTCCCAATGGCTTGCTGTTCCCACGTTGGGTTAAAATTTTCGTCCATGATCACGACGCGATTTGCACCGTAGAAGTTGAGCCCTGTCCCACCAGCTCTTGTCGATATGAGACATACATTGACCTTACCCACATTGAAGTCTTTCGAGATTTGTTGCCTCTTGTTAGTATCTAGAGTGCCATCGATACGAGCATACGTCTTAGATGATCTAGTAAGCTGATCCACAATGTAGTCTAATGTTGCGATTCGATGCGAAAAGACGAGGACCTTGTCACGAGCAGCATCGGCGAAGTTCAATATTTGCATAAGCACCCGCATTTTGTTCGACAAACACAACGCCTCAAGAGGCTGAGAGAGGTTTTCGAAGATACTCTTGCTGTCTTCTATAACTTGACTTAACGCGACCTGAGAGGTTGCTTCGTTGAGAAGCGTTGCGTCTTCCTCTGAAGCAAGGATTCCTTGCTCCAATTGGGCCGATTTTGATTTCTTCTTATTGACTCTTGGCTCTTGCAATTTCTCCCAGTAGCATTTCGGATGGTTGCAAAGCAATTGTAAGACACCAAGCCATGTCCACAGCGTAGCGACATGAGGTTCATTTTCACGACTGGCCATGCGCATATTGCGGACGTAGATATTATAAGCTTTTTCTTGAAGTTCGGTCAGGGCAACCACTATCACAAACTCTGACTTGCCTTTAAGATCATTGAGAAGGACGGAGGCACTGGCTCGATGGACCTTCGGCCCCATCTCCAGTTCTAGAGCCTTTAGCTTTTTCATACTTGTGCGTTTTTGGGACCGGGTGCTGTCCCGGTAGAGGCCTTCTCGGATGGGTTCTTCGTAAGTCGCTTTGAACTCTATGCGTGTCCCAAGATAATTCGGAGCAATCCAATCGATCAAGGTGTAGTATTCTTCGAGGTTGTTGTTTAACGGTGACCCAGTCAGAGCAATACGACTCTTGGTTCTGATTTGGTTCATTGCTAGGTGTATCGCGGTGCTTGCAGTCTTAAAGTAATGTGCCTCATCAGCTATAACGAGATTTGCACTGCCTATCAAAGCCTCCTTTACCCTAAAGTGCTCAGATTCGTCGAGCGGTGCTTTCTTAACCCGTGCCTTCTCAGCTAGTCGCGGTTTGTTGTTGACTAGGCCTTTGAAGGCGTCGTAACCTATCAGAAGGACACCCCCCTCTTTACTCCAGGTGTGGATTTGGTCAAGTCGTTCGGTCATTACCAAGGAACTGCTCACTTTCCTGACCTCACCAACGTTCCCCGAACGTGGTTGCGGCACCCACAGTATAAATTCGTCCCACCAATTCTCCACCAGCGCTGGAGGGCACAAGACTAGAGTACGAGACTCACGAAGTGTAGGCGGTACCTGTTGGCATATATTATAGTTTGGGGAATGCCCCGCCTCGGACAAAGCTACCATCAACGCAATGATTTGCATAGTCTTCCCGAGTCCCATCGTTTGAGCAAGGAGACAGCCTTGAAGGTCATCGTGATCCGCGGTGACCTCTCGCCAGAGAAATTGCAAGCCTTCCTTCTGATGTGGTCTTAGACGTACACCATTACCAAATCTGGGATTTAAGTAGACGAAATCTTGGTATTCCATTTTCCCAGGATTCACAACCACTCCAAGTGTATTTACCTCCTCTTTTTGGACGCCCGCAAATCTATCCTTCAGCTCTTCTCGGCGACGTTCTTCCCGGCGACGACGTTCTCCGTCTGCAAGCAGACGATCTCGAGCAGCTCTCCTTTTGTCCAGAGTAGCTTGGCTTTCCTGTACACGGTATTTCCGTTTACGCATCGGGTTGATGTGAGAATCCTCAGAGTCTTCTTGGACAATCTTTTCGCGCTTCTTTGCGGACAAGACTTCGTCTGGAGGATCCTGCACTTTCGTGTAGTAATCCATACACTCGAGTAAGAAATCATAGAAGGGTCCATAGCCATCCTTGTCTTCTAGCGTAGCCACAACATGGCGTACTCTGAGTCCTGAACGATCGGCCTTAATCGGAACTGTCCAGCACACCTGCCATACGGCAATCTGTATGATACTCTCTGATGGCTCCGGGTCCTTGCCACGGATACGTTCTTCGTAACCGCGAAGACATTGCAACGCTATTGCTACGTCCTTACGAGACCGGTAAAATGAGGAATGCCTCAAATAGTCGAAGGTGCCTTCGCGACGTAGCGTTGGTGTGTGAGCAAGCATCCATATTATCAGACGTTTCCGATCCTGTTGTCGTACCAATTCAAAAGCATCCATGGCTCTGATAGCATCAACATCAGTATATGCTGGCAATGCTCTGGGAGTTAGTTCAGTCTCTGCTTCAGTAGAGTCGGTATCAAGGTCAATCACGTTGGAGCTTTCGAGAGCTGATATAGGCTTCCGAAACACAGGTGTCTTCTTGCCTCGACTGCGCCTGAAAACGTCGCTGTCGTTCTCACTGTCGAAAAGTGGAGGCGTTCTTATAGCATAGTCAATCTCGGGCTTTACGGAAGGGTCGATTGAATCTATAGAATCGGAGTGCTGGGTCAAGTCAATGAAAGTAGACGTAACGTGTTGGTTTTGTAAGGTTTCCCGGTCTCGATAGTTTAACGAGAGAGGCGTGTCGTGTTCAAAGACAATCGAATCATCATTTAGGCTCCCTAAGAAATTACCAAGCTCTGGTACATTCTGTTCCGTGGGCCCGAGACCGTCATCCTTGGCTCTCTGAACGGCAGGGTCAGAAGTCTCTTGTGCATGAGTTGCAAGGTCGTTAAACTTGGCGTCATCGTCCGGATCAGGCATACTCAGATCATCGTCCCCGAGAACAGCTTCGTTGTGGTCTAGTTCAATCTCATCTTCAACGACGAAATCGTTCAAACTATCATCATCGGCGCTTTCTGAAGCTTCTCTATCAGTTTCAAGGTCTTCTTCGTCCTCCTTCAGCTCCTCTAAAGCGTTTGGGAGACGAGGGGCCTTAGACTTTTTAGGCACAGGCAAAGGTTTAGCAGGCTCTCTCGTAGACCTAAGCAGCGCTATTCTCCATTTGCTATCCTCCCGATCGAAGAGAGACGGCTGCATTATCTTGCATTGGTTCGCAACTTCGCTCGTCTTAGACCAGATCTCTTTAGCGATCTCCTTTCTCAAGTTGTTGATACGACCATCAAGTTTCTCGGTCTCGAAATTAAGCACTCGAATTTGGAGAGTGGCATTCCCATCGCGTCTGGATTTGGCCCAAAACCTCCACGCCTTTTCCTGTAGCTTTGGAAGTCGCTTGAGTGACCAGTCTTGTAACAGCTGCTTTATGGCATTATTGATAGCCTCATTGACCTCCTCGTTTGCGAGCTTCTGGTGCTTCGATTGTCTAAGTGGTCTTGTAATTGTGCCTTGCTCTTGTTCAATCTCTCTCCACGTGTCTAGCTCATACTCGCCCTCGGAGCCAGAGTCACCATATAGAGGGAGGACTCCGTCTTGACCATCTAAATATTTCCACTTCTCTAGTGCGGCCCATTCAGAATCCTTGTTTTCATCGTGCGCAAAAACCGGATCCGCCACGTTAAAGCTCTCGATACTGGGATCGGTCGGGCTGGGCGCTGCATGATCTCTTATCCATTTCGAGCGATTTGATCTCGAAGCAGTGATACCGTCGCGTGACTTGGAAAAATTTGTGATAGAGAGAGGATAATGTTTCTTGCCGAGACGCTCTGGATATGTGATGATTCCAACATGTTCAATTCCACCACGCTCGAGTATGAGTCTCGGCCTTAGAAGGAAGTGTCTCATCCGATTATTGACATATAAACGCTGGCCATTGCTGCAAATGTCTTGAGACAAGATCTTAAAACTCTCAAACTCACTTTCCGGGTCCTCTTGAATCGTGCTATCAAATGCCAAATTGTGTTCGACCTCTTTTTCAAGGCCCACATCACCATAGAAAATTCTGTCTACACTCAGTGAGTCAACCCCCAGGTAAAGCTGGTCTGGTGTCCTCTTCATCTTTCTTCCGTACTGTCGTTGCTTTGAATCTTCTCCAGATGCAGGAACAAGAAAGCCAAGTTCTTCAGTGCTGACGTTAGGTTGGGAGATTGAGATGGGTCTCAACCGTTTTCGCCCTTGCTCGTCAATCATAACGGTGCCAGGGTCAGGGACTGCTACCTGTACCATAGACTGTGGTACTTGGTCTTGTGGGGTGGAAGGGGGTTCGTGGCTATCTATCACAACCTTGGGATCACCCAACAATGGCGGCTTGAGCGTAGAAAGTGAGCTGGCCTCAGCCAATTCAACAGAACCACAAGTTCCTGTGGGAGTGTTTGGCAGATTAGAATCTCCTTTTGGTGGAGTGTTTGCAGCTTTCTGAATATTTGCTGCCCCCAAGCCTTCCCGCTGTACTAGAACCAGTTTTCGTCGTTTCCTCCCAGTCTCGTCGACAATAATAGTCTCGCCTTGTCGCTTGCTTGGCTCATGGAGTGTTTCATCTGATTCTTCCAGTGGGTTGGCGTCAAGATCCTTGCCGACTGTGCAATCGAGTCTTATTGGTGTCCTCGAAACTCGGTCATCGCTTCGACCCTCCGCGTCGCTGTCGACCATTGAAATTTGTGAATCTTGCTCAAATTGTGGACTAGCTAAAAACTGCATGTTTGGCAGAGGAACACTTTGTGAGGCTGGCGCTTTAGCCAATACATTGGCCGTCTCCACTGGCGCGATGTTAGGACTGGATACCATATCATCGATTCCAGCAGAAGCATGTAAGACACCGCCGAAACCCAGAGGGGCTTTTAAGAGCCCCACGGCTCTCGAGGCTGCTCGTGGCATATATTGTTGGGGAGACACCACATATGGAGTAGAAAACCGTGAACTGCCACCAAGACTTGACACTCTCCCTGAGGCGACAATATGACTTTCATATTTCTGTGATTGATCTTGGAGGACTCTGGCAAGATGAAGTATGCTGGCCCGGTGGCTCATAGACTTAATGCCCCACTCCTCGCGAAGTATTTTATCCTTGACCAACGTAAGCAGCGCAAGTCCGTTAACATCCTGCTCGCGAAGGACGGTGGCTAGTAGCCTAGAATCCGGCAGAGATAGTGTTCCATTTGCATCCATCAATGGGCTGTCCGCATCGGTCAAGGCGTACACCACCTGGTCGACACTCCAATCCCACGGATCATTTCGTGGTGATGCTCCTTCGATCGAAGACTGCAGGAAAGGCATATTGCCCACAGAGTAGAGACCACGGTATTTATGCTAGCATCGAGTCTTACAGGTCCAAATGCCGGGGTGGAGCCTCATGAATGACATACCTCCTGCCTGCTGGGAGGAGGTATATGTAGGCTGTCGGCTGTGATGGGCGGTGAGCCGGATGTGAATTTTGCCAGACACGAGATGGTGACTCAAAACTTCATATTCCTATCAGTCACTTTACCATATTGAGGCCAGTCAAGTTGGACTTACCAGAAGAGTGCTGCCCTACCTGTGGGCGGGAAGCTAGATGGCAATGTCTTGGCAAATATCAGGGAGAAGATTACATACACACAGTAGTCTTTGAGGCAACTGTAAGGTCTTCGTGGTAATTAGTCTATCTTAGAATGTAGAGGAGCGCGAGGCAGACCTTGAGACAGAAAGCGCGGCGCGACAGCTAAGATCCGTGAGAACTACCTTAAATCCGAGGCTTAGCGCTCTTTGTATGAACCAAGTCTCAGTAATCAATCTTTTCGAAACATATATGCTCCAAAGCTTAGAGGATCGCCATAGTTAGAGAGAAAATCCTCAGAGCTTTATCTCAACGTATGGCTGCTTCCTTGTATCCAGACTACCCGCCCAATTTGACAGCAGAGCAATCGGACTACCTGCTCAGTAATCTCAAGGATTGGTCAATTCTCCACGGACTTGCCGTACGACCGTCTTTGTCTTTTGTGTCAGAGGCTGTGGATCCGTCACGTTCACTTGCAGTGACAGCACCTGTCACGCTCTTTCCAAGTCTTTTTCCGAGTGTATGTTTTGAAGAAGCTCGAGCTATCCAAAAGGCGTACAATGAACTATACGCTCTGATTGCAAGGGATGAAGACTGGCTTCAGAAAGTTGTAGAGGAGTATGCAAACACCTTCCATCTTTGCCGTAATGCATGATCTCGAGTTCTTACGCAGAAATCTGGCTAAGAGCCCTCGGATGATATACTTCGTGGGTTTGCTAGATTCTAACGAGCTACTCACTCTTCGGTCTCTAACGGAATTCTCACTAGATTGGTGGATGTGGATGATTTTATTGCGAATCTATGGAACATCCATTTGGCAGTTAAAAAGGAGGGCTATGTCCAGGTAACTGAAGCTCTGTCTGAATATATACGGTGGAGAAGGCACTGACACAGGACTAAGCCACTGTCTCTTGGTATCTTTCGCTCAGATTATATGGTTCACAAGGATGCCTCTCACGCCGACTCTAAGCCGCAAATTAAACAAGTCGAATTCAACACCATTGCCTCCTCATTTGGCGGACTCGCTGCCAAAGTTTCTGGGCTTCACAGGCAAGGATCTTGCGATTACCCAACTTTCGCTTTGCTTGGTCTAATCGTATCCGTAGCCATCTACTTTCAATCTCAGCCTATCCGCCAACTGCTCCATGTCTCATCACCAGGGCCTCTCTCCCTCCGAATCCGTCTGTAAAATCCATATCTCGGGGTCTTGTCACAGCACACAAAGCATATGGACCGTCCAAAGTTAAGCCTCGACTACCTCTTTGCATTCTCTTTGTTGTTCAAGACCCTGAAAATAACGCATTCGATCAACATGCATTGGCAAGCACAATTCTCGAAGAACACGATGTTCTCAGTTTTCGTCTCCCGTTTCACAAAGCCATTGAATATACAAGAATACCTGAGGATCAGCCATCAAGGTCATTGATATACGAGCCGCCACACTCTCCGGGGACAATTTATGAAGTCACGACTTTGTATTTCCGCGCTGGCTATGCGCCCACGGAATACACTTCGTCAAAGTCTTGGGAAGCACGACTTCACCTTGAACGCTCGGCAGCTATTAAATGCCCATCAATTCTCACACACCTCGCTGGATCGAAGAAGATACAGCAAATTCTCGCCACGCCCTTGTCACCGCATCTCGACCGCTTCCTATCCACCACTGCTTCAGCAGAATTCATAGAACGCGTACGCGCCACTTTTGCGGCTATCTACCCACTGGACGACACCCCGGCAGGTAAACATGCCATTGACATTGCTACAAATCCCGACAAGGCAAAAGGATATGTGCTGAAGCCACAAAGAGAAGGTGGTGGAAATAACATTTACGGATTGAAGATACCACCATTCATTAGATCATTAGGGAATGATATCAGAAAGTACAGAGGACATATACTTATGGAATTAATCGAACCACCTGCATTGCGCAACAGCGTTTTCAGAAATGGGGAGGTAAGGAGCGGAGAGGTGATTGGGGAGCTAGGTGTCTATGGGGTGTGCCTTTGGCAACATGGCCACGATGTAGCAGAGCTCAAGACACTAGAGAATTGGGAGGCCGGATGTTTGCTGAGGACAAAGGGCCGTGAAAGTGAAGAAGGTGGCGTAGCAGCTGGGTTTGGTGCTGTAGACAGTGTGTGCTTGATCAATGTCTAACATTGGGTCAACATGGAAAGTTGGATGAAGACGAATAGAGGGAGGGCAACTGCAGTCATACACGAATAACATGAAAGTGAGATGAGCCATGGTCCCGATGTAATTTGCACCGTAATATGGGATCCCCAAAGCTAGATAAACTGATACAAAAATCTGCGGGCGTTGTCCAACAGTGGAGCTCATTTCCCCGAAATTGACGACGTTCGCCAAAATATACCTTGTTCATTGGAAGCCTTGGACTTGGGGGCAACACCCGTCTTCACATCCTCACGTCTTCACCTACGTATAGGCATACAGAGTACGTGGAAACAGTTATTGTTGTCATCAAGCAAAGCAGAAAGAATCGAAAGGAAGAACCGTGATTTCTCCACTTCTCAGCCGCTGGAAGCTGCAGCTAGACCACGCTAATCTTTAGCACAAACCACTCATTGATCAGTGCTGAGGGTCCCTTCGCAACAACGGCGGCTCAGAATGTACACGATTTCTACTTTTCCCCAAAAATACCGGCGCGCAAAGCAAAGAGTCAGACCCCTCTCACCGATGCAATAGGGGAGTCTTCTACATGGGCAGCGCAGACATTCCCTAGGCGAACATTGCGACGGTCCTCCTGGTCAATCCTACGGAGCTCCAAATCTCAACCAGCAGGACTCTGGAATCCAGTCAACTCATCTGCTGTACCTAACGTACCTACAACGAACCTGCCAAATGACCAGGACAGGCCTGATCAAGTCCCAAGACGCCCGCAACGATTGCTCCTACGAAATCTAATACCCCCTGAGACCCAGCATAATATTCAAAGCCGAAGCAGCCTTCAAGTCGAGACCTCGCAGGCCAGCGCTTCTCCAACATCTCCAAACGATCTCACCACTATACCTGGTCCTCCCCCGCCAACTCCAGAGAAGAGGACACCCTTACTGCAACCATCACCCCCCACAATGTCTCCCCCACCCTCCGAGCACTCCGACGCTCCGTCGAAGCGTCCTCCAACTCCAGCTAAAGATCTAGAATATGGGATCCCAGATCCCTCGCGAGAACAAGCACGCTCGCGTACCCCATCGCGCCACAGTCGCCGTGCATCATCTACGAAATCCGATCTTCCGTGGAATGCCTCACATCCCTGCTATCCACATCCAAACCCCCACATACCGCTTGCGTCACCTCTACACAGTGCAACGCGCGTAATACGTATACCAAGAGATTGGATGGTAGCGGGAGACCTGGCACCTACATTTAGTAACACATACCCCGAGATACTGGAGCCATGGATCAGCGAAGCAGATTTTCGAATGTTGGTCAAAGGGATTAATGAACGGCTTGTGGCAGCTTTTTCACCATATGGATGGAGAGCATGGGTGGACGTAGTATTAGGTTTAGCTACAGGATGGCTCTGGGATGATCTTGGTTTTGCAGGGGTGAAGAAAAAAGTCAAAGACGTTGAGGCTTTCATTGAGCAGTGGAATGGGCAGAGGAGGAATGGACTCGAGAAAGAGGAGGATGCAGAGTTGACGAGAGCTATACCATTACGGCGAACCGGTTATTTGTCTCTTGACATCCAGATTCCAGATCCACATGTTGGCATGGTGGACGAGACTGAGGAGCCTGGAGAAGGCGACACGGCTGAGGCGGGTGAGCAGGGCAAGACGTGAAGTTTCATTTGAGCGTATTGAGCGAGCGTTGCAATTCAATATACCCTATAATACTCGATGCATTATATAGGCGTACGAATAGACAGGTTCTATCAAACGGACGTTTTCGAAGTCATCTATATTTGGGAATGCACCAATTCTATTTCAAGCCATGTCGCGCAGCATTCCTATCAAATGACAAATGACAACCGTATTCACAGCCCGAACAAATGCGCACAATAATTATCCGCATCATTGACTAATCCTCTCCCCACAATCCCCAAAGCTTCTCCACCTCCTTCCCAGACCTGGGTACTAACGCTACACCCTGTCCCACCGTAGCCACGTCAGAAGAATTCAAAGCGCCAATTGCCAAGGACCATACATCATCAGCACGTTCCGGCTCTGCCTTGCGGAGGGAATGCAGCTCAGATAACAAAATAACTTGATAAGGATGCAGATCTTATGGTCGCTAATGCATGTCTAGAGGACTACTATTTGCAGCATATAATGACGACCGCCACCTGTCCGTGACTGGCCATGCGCAACGGACTTCCGAGTATATATATATATACTATATGAGTGAATCGACGAAAGGCACAGAGGACTTAATTCTAGAACTGCGACGATGGCAATGGAAAGTGGCATCTCTTTCCCATTGATGTCGGCGCCGAAAATAAAATGATCAGCGGAAGATCATTGCCGGCTGCCAGCAGTTAGTGACTTGTTCTAGTTCCAAGGACCAAGAGTCTGACAAGTCATAACTCCAGCGGCCTAACATCCGTTGACTTTCCTCGCCCGAGAGCTCCAAAGCCATCCAAGCGCCTCTTGGGCCTGACGCTTTACCTCATCGCGTAACTGCAATGTCCCGTCGGTGGTTCAGAACTTGGCAGGGGTGAGACAGGCAACGCAAGCCTAAGTGCCCGTGCTTGAATCATCAAACCAGCTCCAGTCATTTACGGGTTGATTGTTGAACACTTTGCATAGAGTAGAGAGCAACAGCGTCTGGAGGACTTACTCGGATGGAGTGTCTTGATGAAGCAATTACACGCTCACGACCCTGCATGGCGAAACGCCCACCGACCCCAGACGAAATGCAAGCATGTTGCAGTTGCAGTGTTGTGGAAATTGGGGTTGTGGGGGATCGACCGGCTTACATGATCGAAAGTCACAGAATCGCCAAATCTGGGCTGCAATTTCCCTCCGCCAGACGAGATGCTGCAGAAAGTGTCCAAATTGGGCACATCATCTCCTCCAATCCTTTCCCCAATACCCATTCTAGCTTTCCCTTCTCCTCCCCATCCTGCACGTCCCAATCTCATCTTCAGCCCTGACTGAAAATGAAGCCTGCTGATTCGACAGGCCTGCGACTAGGAGGGCGTGTTCAAGGATTTGGTCAATTGCCATGCTCGTACTGCAAGATGCGAGATCCTCCACCAACTATATTTCCTCCTGCTAGAAACGTGCGCTATCCCTGCCCTGGCTTGCTCTGGTGTAAATGCACCCTACCTTGGACTCCCCAATGACCTTATGCCACTGGTCGTCACCGCTGTGCTGGTCTACAGGTCCACGCTGCGCGGCTCCTAGCATGTCAATAATTCCCGTTCCTCTCTCGTTCTTGTTTTCGTGCAACTAATGTCTTTTATGCTTGTATCGCCTGACCTGACACAGTTTTTCGAGCTTCAAGCGTGTGGACTCTTTTCTGCTGTAATTGTTATTATTCGCCTAAACTTCTTTGCTGAAGCTTCTTACCGGCAAGGCGTTATACCTTGAAGTCAATTAATATTTGCGGGTCCACAGATCCACCAGCTGCATCATCTGCATGGGAAGGACATACCCCCCATAGCCAATGCTACAACCTGGCCGTCCCCAATTCTCTTTATACCTCACCCAGCTACCAGCATGCGCGGACAAGGGCTGTACACAGCGGTTTTCATCCTGCTGGCAGCAGTCAATTTCCCAGGAGTTGCAGCAGAACGTTATGCAGTGGTCCCCCGTCAAGAACAGACCTCCACAGCACCAGCTGCGGCCTCGAAAACACCAGGAAATACACAGCAATCTATCAATGAAGTCTCATCAAGTCTTAGCTCGTCGAGCCTATCGTTGGCAGCCAGCAGCAACGATGTCAGCACGTCGGCTAGTGCATTTACGAACGATGCGGCAGCATCATCGATGACCACCAATGCACCTACCTCGCCATCGAGCACCTCCTTCATAACGGCGACACCAATTCCCAAAGGCTCGTTGAATATCACGACCACGAACACTACACTTATCGAGGGATTGCCCATTCAACCCCAGATCACACCAGCCTTGTCCGTGGCCGGAGCCCTACTAATCCTCACTGGCACGTTCTACACTCTCATAGGTATCAAGACAAAATGGCTGCACATCTTCCTCTCGCCAGCCTACCTTTCGAGCTTAGGCGTCACCATTCTAATCATCTACGTCATGGATCCCCCAATTTCGAATGTCATACAAGGCGCCTACTTTGTGGCTGCATGTGTTACAGGGTTGATTGCTGGAGGGGTTGCGGTTTTGTTCCAAGATATCACAGAAGGGCTTGGATGCTTCTTGGGTGGCTTTTGCCTTAGCATGTGGTTTTTGGTTCTGAAGTCAGGGGGTCTAATCACGTCTACAGCAGGAAAGATCATCTTTATCGCTCTTATGACAGTGGGAGCCTTTGCACTATATATCAGTCACCATACCCGACCCTACGGTTTGATTGGGTGTACGTCGTTTGCTGGAGCAACGGTGATCGTCATTGGCGTGGATTGTTTCTCCCGGGCTGGCTTGAAGGAGTTCTGGCTTTACATTTGGAGTCAGTCTGCTCCTCAATTTCAAACATGCAAAAGCTAACAGTCCAAATAGATCTGAATGGTAATCTCTTCCCTTTGCATTATTCCCAGCCATATCCTATCACACGCGGTATCCGTGTTGAAATTGCGGCCATCATCCTTATAAGCCTGTTGGGCATCATGTCCCAAATGAAAATCTGGAAGATCATAAAAAAAAGGAGAGAAGTGAGGGAGGCAGAGCAAAAGCGAAAGGAGCACCAACGGAATATATCGGACGAAGAACAAGGTCGAAAAATCGAAGAAGGCGCTGCGTTAGACAGAGTCATGTGGGAAGATAGATATGGCCATAAAGACAAGACACATGTGCAGGAGCGGTATTTGGATTCCGGGGTCGGCACTGATGAGCCCAGCAGCACCCGTAAAGGTTCCTTCAGTGATGCTGAAGGCATAGAGATGCATAATCTGAAAGGTCCTACCGAGGGTTGCAAGAATGAAGGATTAACAGTTCATGTTACCCAGGACGACGACTCCAATCAGCGCAATTCGGTCAATGGTGAGCGAGCAAGAGGCTCAGTACTTAACGCCTCCGGAGGCCCGTCAAGGCACGGTTCTCCTGGAGAAGCTTATGATGCGGCTGGCTCTGGACCTTCCTCGCGGGAAATACACGAATTGGACCCCAATCTCACTTTACTACCGAATGTCGTCCATTTGCCATTCAAGATACCAGAAGTCGACGCCCAGAACGATGATAGTCGCTCCTCTGTTGCAGCATCTTTAGCTTCGGAGTATTTACCAGATCGCTTATCGAAAAGGTTGTCCGGTGGCTCGTCTCTTATGAGAAAGCTTTCTAAAAGACCTCCGCGGAGCTATGCTGCTGGTGGTACAGATGAGGAAGCGCTTGTCATACCGCATGCGTCGCATGATGATGACGACCAAGACTCTTCTGTAGCAGCAACTATCGATGGGGTATCTAACGATGCAGAACTCGATGAAGCACTTCGGTCTACGCGGAGGGCCAGTGCTGCGTTTGACAAGCGGGCTTCCCAAGGTTCATTGGACATGCTACGGGCTCAGATCCATGAGAGCTTAGATCCTGCATTTATACCCGACTTCAGCCCGCAGCCGAGCATAGTGGACGCCGTCTCAACAAAACTTCCAGCATCAAAGGCCCCGAGTATTGCAAGCTCGAGGCGATCTTCGACGGGCTCTTTTGGAGGCGAAGACAAACCTCAGATACTTGATGCTGCAGACGAACCTTCAGCAAAACCTTTATCGGACTCCGAGACATCTGAGCAACGTGCTCTTCGTGGTAGTCTTACTGGGAACCTTCCTGAGGGTGCTTCCAAGGTTGTAATGGCTTACAGGACAAATGAATGGGCCAAGCATCTTGACGGTGCGGAATTGCCCGAGATTGATCCACTCAACGTCAACAAAAGACAAAGCCAAGAACTACTGCAACATCGCGAAAAGGCTGCACCTGTAAATGTCCAAGCACTACAGCAGACACCGCTGGATGCGGAGCCTGCTCCGGCCGTGTCCCATGCGGATCTGCCATCAGTAAAACGTAGGTCATCAACCTTCATGACTAGAAATCCATTCTCCAAGCCGAAAGAGTCTCAACAGCCAAGGCCGGTTCCGCATCCTCTGACAATCTCAAAAGACATGCAGAGAATGCCTTCGCAGACGTCATTTGCAAATGCTATGTCAAGGACATCGTCACAGACGTCGCTCGACAGCAATAAAGAAAGCTATCGCCCACCGCTGCCGAAGTTCCGAACATCTCAAACATCACTCTCTGGCAACCGTGGCTTCCGTAGCAGCTCCACCCCCATAGCCACCTCACCCCTTGTTGAATCACCAATCGAAGAGGGTATCGAGTCATCCTTTCCTGCCCGTTTTACTCCTCAGCCGAACCATTTAATGTCCCAGCGGGACCGCATCATTACTAGCAAACCCTCGTCTACCTCTCTCTTGCGGACCAGTTACTCGAATGTAGCACTTGATCAGCATCCAGCTTATCGAACAATTGAGGAGGACGACGATATCCCGCTTGCGCAGCGCAAATCGATCCTCCAAAAGCAACGCTCATCCTCAGGGCCCTCGGGCGCAACGACGCCTCTTCAGCGTTCTGGAAGCACTACTCCTCTCCGCCATTCTGGTAGCAGCACGCCTGGTATAAATGGCACTGCCACTCTTCAGCGAGTGCCTAGCGGTACCGACAACCCCCAGCGTCTCTCTACCGGCCCCAATCCCTCGCTGTATCCGGTTCGCCCCGTACCTATCCCCCACGACACAACGACTTCCCAGTGGCGTGCTTCACTGCAACCCAATACAACAGCACACCTCCAGCATCAAGAAATGGAGGCACGGCGTGCGGACATGTTGCGGGAGAAGCGAAGAGCAAGCACCACAAAGCAGGAACAGCAGTTCGCCCAGGGGATCAGGGCAAGTGTACTTGATAAGGGCATGAGGAGAGGAAGTATGCTTGATCTGCATAAGGCTGCCATGAGGAAGATGCAGCAAGATGTCAAGCTTTGAATAACCCCAAGCTCTGTTCTTTTGCGAGGGCTTGTGGATAGACTCGTCTTTCCTTCCAATCTCGATCCCGCTTGCCTTTGTCCTTTTCTTTAATTTCCTTTGATTTAGGTTCGTTGCGTTGGTGCTGCATTGCATTTCAGGATATACCCACTCCTTTCTACGGATAGGTCGGCGTTGGATGAGCGCCATGTTATATAAAAAGGCCTGCCGTTAGTGGGGGCACCGGAATATGACGAAGCGTTCTGGTCTTGCTGCATTGCATGGGACATACACGGAGCGCTCACGCATTTCAGCGACTAGGTGTGGAGTGACGAAGCTTTAACGGCCGACGACTTATACATATTTACATCGAGTTAATATCTAAAAGTTAATCTAATACTTAACACATCTACTCGCCATTCCTTTGATATGCCCAATCGCAAAATTAGTGGTGTCAAAAAGCGTTGCTGACATAGTTCCACGCAATGCACCGTTCTTCGCTCTCGCAGAGGAAGCGGTTCTTTAGCGTACGAACTTCCACAGCGGAGCTGATTGGCCAATCGGCAGATCCCCGAGCGTAAGGCTGCGGATGCTCTCAGCTGTATGCAATCCTCTTACAGCTCGGTAATCTCTACACCTACATCAATAAATCTCTGATATGGCGGAATTAGCGCCCCAACCCCCTAAGGATGAGATCGAGGCCGCAGCGGCGCAGGAGCCTGTTCAGATGGAGAATGCGCCAGCGGATGGGGATAGAAGCTCATCAAGCAACAAAAATGACGAGCAGACCTACGAGCAACGTTTATACAATTATGCAAAGGAGGATGCCCGCCTCCTACGACGCAACGAAAACTATTTAGATTTCCAGAAGTTGTCACGAATGAATGTCACACACTTGACGAATGAGCTGGCGAAGTATCATGAAGCTATCGAGAAGGATAAGGCAGCTCCGCAAAACATGGAACACGTTGGAGACCTATTGCATCGTTACGGTAAGTGTATGTAATTTGCAATGGTGATAGTATTTCACTTATATCTTTGCATGTCAGCTACCGCGGTTCAGGACCGCGCAATTTGGTCCAAGCTCCCCACACATGAGAGCTATGCGAGGGTAATGCTTCCTAGATTGTTGGAGCAACACTTTCCTGGCATATATCACCACCGGACCAAATATAGGGTGGTTCAGGCAGATGCATTACCTAAGCCAACATCAGGTTCAATTGATCCCCTTCGCAATTTTCTGAAAAGAGTACTACCAAAACGTCTTACCTGGACCAATGATGAAGGCAGGCGTCGCGGCCTCGAAGAATACTTGGACGGCAAAACCCCCGAAGAAATTTCCCCCTTCGTCGACACACTCGCTCGTTTCATAGTCGCCATCACCGGCGGGCTCTCCCTCGTCGTCCCCATGCTAGTCATGCGCTTAGGGGAGACATTACCTAAAAGTCTGACAACCGTATCCGTGGCGGTCCTCCATTTCTCCACTCTGACTGCCCTCATGTTCAAGGCTTCGAATGTGGAAACATTGGCTGCTACGGCGACTTATGCGGCGGTGTTGGTGGTGTTTGTTGGGACGAGTACTTGAGCGGGAGACGGAGATATGGGGTACAGGATACGGGATGGATGTTTTGAATTGTTTTTCGGGACTGAATTAGGTAATTTGGGTTGGGAATAGAAATGGAGTTCTGATATGGCCTTATATATTTCTTATTATGAGATGTGACCCGCCGTTATCATCTAGTCCTGCTTCAGGCGTTCAATTTATAATGTCATACATACATCTAAACTCAGCAAAACTCTCCCGACAAATCTAATACACACCACGAAACTTCTCAATCCAACCTTCCCAGCGAAAACCAACCCCACAAACCTCAAAACTCCGCATTCACAAGCCTTCCACCATCTTATTCCCAATAACACGACACAGAGCTTAGACGCAGAATTTTCTTTTGTAGCACCAGGACGGAAACCCAGAGGCTGCTTCTCGTCTTGATGGTAGAAACGAAGGATACTTGCATCTCTCGATATAAAGAGTGAAGTTCTTGTGACAGAATACCTCAGTGTTGATTTGATAGGGAAGCAGGAGCTGACAATAGGCCCAAAAGGTACGGAAATAAAATAGGTACAGAGGTAAAGATGAGGGAATTAGCGGGTTAGGGTTAGGGTTCGGACTCGTTGCTTGGATGCTCCTTACCTTACCACTGATTGGTCGGTAGCTAGGGTATACTAGATAGTAGCATGGAAGCCAATTGAAGTATGGGCAGGATTCCCGCCCCTAGCTAGGGCTGAACCTTTGAGACTAATTCATATAAAATCCGTCTGAGCATGTTAAACAACAGTATTCCGTTATTGATGGCTGTGAAGTCGAATGCGTGGTGGTCCCGCGGCTTGCTTGTGGCGCAGCTGCTAGGCCATTGTGAGTGTCAGATGTTCGATCGATGACGAGAGGGATCTGGTTTACTTTGGGGTGTTTATGATACCTGGCCTACAATGAGAAGTCCTTGCAGATGATCATGAAGGGAAGTGATTTTTGAAAATCTGTGGGTGCTTCTAGAATGAGCAAGGGGTCGTATCGGGTCCTGATAAGGCAGGAGTCAGCCTCACTGTAAAGTACCCCGCCATGGCTGCGCAGACCTTCAGCCGGCCGCGTACAGTGTTGCCTTTGAACCTGTGTCTGCACCCTCATCACAGCTGTCCAAAATATCTCTGTTCTTCGCAATATGGCCGAGCCAATGTCTATCATTGCGGGCATTTCGTCCGTGACTAGTCTTGCAGACGTCAGCTGCTCTCTGGCTGGCTCCCTTTATAAAGCCTTCCGTGCGATCAAAGACGCGCCTCGTGCTGTGCAGAGACTTTCGAATGAGCTCGAACAACTCCACGATTTACTCCAGGACGTCGATAACCTTCTGCGACGTTACTCTACGTCCCTACTTGTTACGGAAGATGGACTGTCTATTAATTCTGTGCAGTCTGTGCTACTAAAATGTCAAACAGAGCTCGAAGAGGTCCAGAAAATTGCCGGGACATTCAAACGACAGCCAAGTAGACTCAAGAACGCTGCAGCACGGGTTAGGTGGGTTTTTGATGAGCAAAAAATCAAGCAACATCGTCAAACGATCGAGCAACTGAGGCAAGACGTAGATACAGGGCTTTCTGTGCTTAGCCAGTATGTGGGAAAATGGAACTGAGAATCCAGTAGACACTGACCCTTCACACAGCCGATACGATATCAATGCAAGGGAGAGGGACAAGTCACTCCACTCACAGGTGACGGAGGTACGCAACGTGCTCGATACCTGCGCAACGGAGACAAGGAATCTGGTCTCTTCTGAGGTCGGTACTATACGAAGTGATATTGAGCAGGTGTTTGTCAAAGTGGCTCACAGCCAAGAGGGGATGCAAACAGATATACAGGCCAGCCATAACCATCTCTATCAGGAAGTCTCAAATACGGGAGTACAAACCTCCCATGGAATGAAAAAAATTCAGAATGATATCCGGGACACCAATCTTCTTGTGCAGCGTAACCGGCAGCATACCATGCAAGACTTTCTTCAACTGAATCAGAGCATCAAAAACATCGACTCGATGCTGTCGCGGGTTCTTTCATTATATTCTGAACGCGAAGAAAGCCTTTTGGACTGCAGCCTAGCGCAACATCCCCGTCTCGAAGGGCTCATGCTCTCATTATTGATGATGAAATCAAGCCTTGTCTCTACAGTTTCCGAATTGAAGTCAAAATCGTCTTTGGAAATAAGCGAGGAAGAAACCGAGTTCCTGCTTAATGAGTTCGAGAATCTGGTTGCCTTTAGCCACGATGCCTCGGCTTTACGCATTCGTCAACGGTACATCAAAGCCGAAGGTGAGGAGCAGCCACCTCGTGGGAGTACCATTCACACATCGATGGCACGAAGTTACGCATTGGACGTCGACAGCTTTTCACAGCCAACTGTGACGCGAAGGGAGCGGTTGCGAACACTACATCATGCCGACGCGTCGGGAATACTGAGTTTGAGGTTTGGAAATAGAGCTGGCGACGTTAACGGCCGCCCCGCAA
Organism: Cladonia uncialis; assembly: GCA_002927785.1. Lineage (NCBI taxonomy): Eukaryota > Fungi > Ascomycota > Lecanoromycetes > Lecanorales > Cladoniaceae > Cladonia > Cladonia uncialis. The sequence goes on from NAPT01000045.1 coordinate 69,071, forward strand.
GCGTTTTGAACGCTTCCTTCTCTTATATTCCAAATATCAATGTCCACAAGACCGGTTTATGTGCCACATTCCGAAAGGAAATGCGAATGGGTCTGAATCCATCTATTAAACGATCTTTACGTGTGAATCGCGTCTTCGCAGATAGACATGATAGCACATACAACCAATTGGTAGACGTACTTATGGCGGACGATCTGCATGGCTTGCAGCGCATGCTGTCCTGTGGTCAGATCAGGCCGTGGGACCGAGATTGGGTTGGTTGGAACTTGCTTAGTGTATGTCAATAGCTCTTAGCCTACTGTGGAGGATTTGCACAAGGCTGACCATTGCTGGTATCCAGATGGCTGTGTATCTTGTAGATCATTGGCCTAGCAAAATCATCGACTATCTGCTAGTGGATGCTTGGGACATTGAAAATTCTGCTGGACTCCACTACATCTTGTGGCATAATCTATTGAGCTGCTATAACAGTTGGGGATCAGGAGATCTCGACCTATTTTTCCAGCTTTTCAGACGAATATCTACATCGGGCCAAGTCATTGAAGCCAATCTAATTCATTCTATTTTCCGGTATAGCCCCTCCAGCACTAGTTCACGCTTGGAGGAACGTTACTACAATGACCTCTTTAGATTTTTCATTAATGAAGGAGCGGACATTGAGTGCAGAGATTCATTTCGCAGGGAGACTGTGTTGCTTGTGGTTGCAGAAGTAGATGATATCATGAGTCCAAAAGTGATGTCGGCGATTTTGCGGTTTAATGCAGATTATTCGGCGGTGGACTACAAAGGAAGAGGTCCGATACATCTGACGCTGAAGCCATCCAGGACATACATCTTTAGAGCCGAACGCCTACACCGCCAGGCTTTCAAAGAAAAGCTGGTACATCTACTGCAGGCGGGGTGCTCAATCCACGCCATCGACCATTATGGACGGACTCCTACTGACGTGGCGCGAAAATGGAGGCGGACAAAAGCTTGGGAAGCCGCTCTTCAAGAAGTCGGCAAGCTGGAATGTGGGAGATCAGAGTGTCAATGTGAGATTATTGTACGCTTATCTCCATGTTTCTACTTTCTTACAGTGTGCCAGCAGCGATAGACGCAAAACTGACAACTGCTAAAGACAGAACATTTCGAGTCTAGCACTGGACATTCCTGGGAATCCAGTTCCGCTATCTCCGAAGATTCAGAAGTCAACGATTTTAATATTGACCTCGAAGATCGACCAGTCTTCGATGATGAGGACAACGACCGTTTCTCTGAAATAGTCGGAGACACAAAGCAAGATGGAGATGCGGAGGAAGACGAGGACCAAAATGCAGGTGCGGATGGGCGCGGGGATAAGGCCCAACGCACAGACACGGACGAGGAAGAAAGTGAGGACAAGAATCGTGAGCTAAACAAGGGTGAAGATGGAGCTCTTAATGAGAATCTAGGCCTTGCCGGAGGCAAACACAGCGCTCACAATGAAGACAATATTAATATCAGCGCCCTTAGCACACCACAAGTCCCCGAACCAGACCCGTCGCCAACTACCGAGCCTTATTACGACACCATAGCTCTCGGCCAGCATCACATCTGGATCTGAGACGATTTATTGCTCGTATGCTACACCTCGACGACGCAATATCCGTCTAGTACCGCCATTTAAGTTTCTCATTCTTCGAGCGTGAAAGGGCGAGATGGGTCAGGGTACAGGCAACTGGTCAAAGCTCACGGCTCTCATCTGCTCCGCGGTGGCTCATTCGCAGTATTTACCTGTCGGCTGCCTTGTGCTTGCTAGAGAGAAAGTGGGAAGTGTGCAGCATAGAAGAAGCAGAGATCAGTAACCGCAGAAGAGAAGGGATACATGTTACACGAATTCCATTGATTTGATTTCATATACGCATGATGAATATTCGTTCAGTGGTTGAGCAATATTATTGTAATGTACTGCTTTTATTATCTTTTTTATACAGCAGATAGAATTGAGTATAGACACCAACCTACATAGAATACTTTTCACTTGCTAGACATAATGAGTCAGAACAGCGAGAGATACTTTGACATTAAAATTTTAACGACACAAAAGGGGTATCTATCTATGAAGGGGTATCTTGTTTCCATCCGTTTAGCGTATAATGATAATACCTCCAAACCATAGCCGCAACGCCATCCCAAGCCACCCACCCATCTAACGAACGTGTTTGGCTGCTGTGTTTCATCGAGCTAGCCTTCATATAGCATAGCCAAGGGAAGTGTTGTTGCTGTAGTGGTATAATCTTCTATCTGCGAAGCAGTCGTCCGAGACCCATCTTATCCATACAATCATCTTACACTACATCGCCTTCTTCTGGCCCCGGGCGGACGTCCTCCTCCTTTCACTCCCACTACTTCCCCTCCCATCGCCTCTTCCTGCCGTCCTAAGCTCCCTCCGAATCTTCCTCCCCATATACCCTTCCACCTGCCCCAGCATCCCCGCAACAACTCGTCCCGGTAGCGTCACACTCCCCCATGCAAGTCGTATAGGCAGCATTGCCACCGTCGCCACATAATCGAATAGTAAACTAATGCCTGACCCGCTTCGCTGGCGGTTAGACAGAGAGGTTCGTTCCGCGGCGGCGGCGAGGGTGATGGCATCTGTCATGCGTTTTTCAAGGTCGACGAGCCGGGACTCGGTTTGCATGGCTAGGAGGGTGGCTTTCTTTTCGTAGCGGCGGACGGCGCGGTTGAGGGCGTCGAGATCGGGTTGGAGGTTCTTGCGTATTTGGACCGTCAGGTCTTGCGAAGGGGGAAGTTTGGAGGTGTTGCCGTTAGCGGTGGTGGTGTCTGCGATGTGAGATTCTAGTTCTGCGAGGCGCGTGGAGATGTCTGTGAGAGCAGAGGCGGAAGGGGAGGATTGAGGAGGGAGGTGCGGGTTGGTGGCTACAGTGCGTTGAAGGTGGAGGGTGCGGGTTTGGACCATTTTGATGAGGTGGGATAAGGGACGGAGTTCGGATGCGAGGAGGAAGATGGTGAGGTTGTAATTGGAGACGAGGCCTTCTGAGGGGCGGGAGAGTTGATAGCGGATGTGGTGGAGGAGCCAGGCGCCGATGGCAGGGAAGACGAAGCAGGCAGAGAGGGCGAGGAGTTCGTGGATGCGAAGTTCGGCGGCTGCTGCTAGTTGGGAGGAGGATGGTCCTTGAGGCTCTTTGGATGCACTTTTGTTATCGGATTTGGGAGAACTTTGCTGGCTGGAATGTTCCTCCTCTTCACTGCCTTCTTCGATGATGGTATTAGAGTTATAGTCATTGTACGATTGAGTATCCTCCGTTTCGAGTGACTGCGCAGAAATGTACCAGTCCCTACGAGATTATCAGCCAAAACGCCTAGCAATATGAATAGCTGGAGCCTGAGCTTACCATGGCAACCTGACGGACCAATTAAGGAAGATAGCAGCCAACGCCAGTAATGTTAAGTCGGTCACGACAGCGCTTCCATTCGTGAAGAAAAGCCCTCCTAAGGCTGGAAACAAAGCCAACGCAAGAGGGAGAGAGTGCCAGTGGGATGGCTCATGGTTCGTACTGAAGTCAGAGTGCTTTGGCTTTGGGAGAAGGAGATCATCGGTCGAAGACTTTAGGGATTGCCTCGTGCTGTCGACCGAGTCAGAAAAGGTCGAGCTCCGGCGCTTTCGCAAAGGACTGTGAACATCGGCGAAGGTTTTCGCGCGTCCCAACGGTCTTTGACGTAGAGGGGACAGACTCTGCTTTGCTGTGCCTGTCGCCATCGAAGTTGGGCCGGCGACGGGGGGACTCATTGTTCTTTCTTGCTGGGCCATTCTGGTTCCACTGTGCAGGAATGTCAGACTTCCTTCTCTTCTCTTCCCTTCTCAACTCATGTCACGACTGCCAGCAACACTCCAAAATCGGTCTGCCGGAGCAGGTTGTCATGAGCAGGTCTTTTGGTCATCGTCATGGACACAACCATTGGCCACTTGCCGTTCCCATCGCCGCCTATTTTCCTTCCAGTGACAGCACGTCAAACGCCATCGCGAAACAGGAAATCATTCGTGTGTGTCGGGCGACCGGCGGCTCCTTCCCCGGCCCGGAGCTTGGACCCGATGCCCTGGGACCTGCATCCTACCATAGTACAACAGTACAACAGTACAACAACATCCACTACTTCCATATTAAATATTAACACATACACCCGATGGATGTACAAGTGCAAGCACCCTGCCTTCTTGCACCCACATGAACTTCTTGGTAGGTCTACAAGTCACAAGGCATTGTTGCCTCGGTAAGCAACATGCAGATTCGCGCTGATGCCATACTGTCCGACTTCCACAAACGATCTTGTGCAGCTGAATGTGGTTTGCTTGCAAAATTGTCACCAGCGCTGCGCTCTTGCTTGCTGTGAATTCATATATATCAATCACTGTCCAACGGTGCTTGCCTAGACATCATGGGCTGATCTCTAATCGCGTCGTGATGATTGGCATCTTTCTTAATGTCTTGCCTATTGATACCCAAAAAGGGAAAGCCATATCCATGCTGATGATAGTGATGTTGGCTGCCCAATAATGCCTGGCTTCACACATCGGTTCCAGCAGTTAGGGTCATACCAAGCTTCAGGAAAATCTATCCATTCATTGGATACTCTTTATTGAGAAGTTTGCATACGTTCAGACTGATACCCGTAATGCCTGTTCGCAACCGCAACACCTATTGACTTATTGACCATGTGGCATATATGTCACTGAACACTTTATATCTAGAGATGCATACATCCATAAAACCAAGCTCTTTCTCTCTTGCATCGCCTGCCTGCATCTTTCAGTAAATCCCAAGCTCTCTGCTGCATCTTACAGCTCAGTCTCTATCAACTCTTATTAAATATTTCGTCTCAATCATTTCACATTGGTCTTGATCATTCATATTATTAACTCCTCTGTCGAATCACCTTTGCTTCCTACTCTATTCGATTGGCTATCTCCGTGGAGCTCAACAACTGGCATCTTTAGATCCATCTTAGGTAGACCTCACCTCCTTCTTGCTCCTCCTTCTCCCACCCTATTCCTACTTCCCCAATTCCCCACTTCCTTATCATTAACGCATTCAGCCATCCTTTCACAACATCTACACCTGATATCTAGGCACATATCATTTACAATGGCCAGCGCAGTCTTTCCAGTCACCCCTGCCGCGGTTGCATTACCTACATTGGCCTTGTTCATTCTCCTTATCGATACTCCCGCCTTTGTCTGGTACATTAAGACTCGCAACCTCGCAGCGTCGTCTTTGGTTTTCTGGATTCTCCTTGCGAATGTCATGAACTTTATCAACCCACTTATCTGGCCTACGGACAACGTCGAAGATTGGTGGTATGGGTACGGTCTATGTGACATCGAAGTCAAACTCCAGGTTGCCATGTGGCTCGGGGTTGTGGGATCAGTTGTCTGCATTATGCGAAATCTGGCCCAAGTCTTAGATACGGACAGTACTACTATGTCTCTCAGTCCAGGCCAACGTCGCAGGCAGATCGCCATCACTTGTTTGTTCTGCTTTGGGGGTCCAGTTTACGCCATAGCTATCCACTTCATTGTTCAGCCAACTAGATACTTCATTTTTGCTATCTCGGGATGTACAGCCTCCTTCGTCGATAGCTGGCCAAAGCTGGCCCTGGTCCTTATCTGGCCACCTGTTCTTTGTGTTGTAGCCGTGTACTACAGTAGTAAGTTCAGACCCAGTCCTCTTGATAACCTACTTGTTGACAGCTGCTAGTCCTAGTCATTCTCAGGATGCATCGCTACCGCAAAAACTTTTCAGAAGTACTTCTTTCGGCAAATTCGAACCAGACCAAGGCCCGGTTTCTACGCTTGTTCAGGATCTCAATCGTACTCATAATGGTGGTCTTTCCTGCCGAGGTTTATGTGCTCTATAAAAACTCAGCCGTTCCAATGGGACCCTATAGATGGAGTGATGTTCACGGACCTACTTGGTGGGATATCATTCTAGTACCTTCTGGAGGCACAGTACTCTTCGACCGTTGGATGCAGATTGGTGCTGGGTTGGCCCTCTTCATATTCTTCGGACTCGGTCAAGATGCGAAGGCTATGTATCGTCGGTGGCTTGTCAAGATTGGCTTGGGACGGTGGTTCCCATGCCTACTATCTAGGACAGCCATCCAACAGCAAGGCTCTTCGACGACCACCAGCCAATCTCGATTCTTCGGTAAAAGGTTTTCCAGGCTATCCCGGTTCTCACTGTAAGTTTTGGCAGACCTGTATTAGAAGTCAACCCCTCAGACTCTAATTACTTGCTGCATGCAGCCACAGCCGCTCCGTCTCAACTTCGGCAGCTACATTATCACCAGAACCTCCCAAAGACTTTGACCAACTTCCTACCATCTCCGAAGCCATACAACCAGTCTCACGTTCCCCCGCGAGCGGGATCACCTCCTCAGAAGAGAAAGACGCTTCGACGACGGTTGAGGACCGTACAATGTCATGGCTCGACCATTTCATCGTCAGGACCCACTTATCAGCAACCAACCGCCAATGGTTTGCTCGACCACAAACCCCTGCAGTGCGTGGCCTTGGTCTCACTGGTACCAACACAGAGGGCATAGACGAGCATCCAACAGAATTGAGCGCTCCGGCTGCCGACGTATGATGTTTTGGGTTGGAGGGCCACAACTGCGGAAAGTGTGGATAAAGGCATTCTAGAGGAAAATGAATAGTTATGAGAGATGGCTGCTTTTGCTTTTGCTTTGAAACGAGAGAAGACGAGCTTTTACGTATTGAGGATACTCTGGATCGGATAAGTATCTCTATGGAGCTAGTACTTATCCTCAGGGAGATCATGGTTATTTGTGCGCTGGTTAGGAGGGCAACGATCACGTTTAATTCCTTAGCAATTAGGACTTCGCGAACATAACATGCATTCATGAACAAAGTTCTCCGTCTCTGCTTACTATTTGCGTGAAAACTAACTCCGTAGATGCTCTTAAATTTATATTGTACCTGTTTTCTTCGTGTGCGAAAGCCAACACCTCAGATCCTAAAACCTGATTGGCCACGCCCCCCTCGCGCCAAGCCCTCATCAACCGTCGCGACCCAGGCTCCATCACACAAAATCCATACCCAAACACACCCAATACTCAAGACCTCATCGCGCGCACAAAATCTTTGTTTTGACCCCTATCACACCATACCGATCTACCTACTCACAAAATGTCCTTCCTCACCTCCCTCCGCCCCACCTTCTCCTCCTCCCAGCGCCGAACTCTCACCCGCCGCACCTTCTCCAGCACGCCTCGCTCCCAGCTCGCCCGCATGACTATCGTCGGCCGCCTCGCTGATTCCCCGGAAATCATAGCTACGAGCTCGGGACAAGATGTGGTGCGCTATGCGCTGGGCACGAGCCATGGACCGAAGGATAATCGACAGACGAGTTGGTGGAAGGTGGCGTGTTTTGCGCCGGAGGGGGGACTGAGGGATATGGTGGCGCTTAGACACATCTGACGCTGCCGACGAGCGGTGTAGTGTAGGTCACGGTGGGCGCGGGATGCTCTAAACAAAGATGGGCGGTGTCATGTGG
>NAPT01000460.1:0-24030 GCA_002927785.1 Cladonia uncialis
ACTTTATGTTATAGGAAGGGATAAAAGGATTTGGACCTAGGGAGGGGAAGGGAGGGGATAAAGAAGGAAGGAAGGGGGATCGGATTGGGATTTAGGATTGGAGTGTAGTGAGGGATGGGAAGGGGGATGCGCGGATTGGTTTGATGGGTGATGTATGGGTGGTGAAGAGAAGAGGGAGTGGAGGGTTAATGAAAGTGATATGGGAGGAGTAAAGGTGCGAGGATTGTATGTTTCACTAGGTAAGAATGAATGGAATTCGTGGATGGGAATGTAGGGGAGATCGGGTAGTGTTTGGACCATAGTACATGGAGGTAGGCAATGTTGGTAGATGGTGACGATGGCATAGGTAGCTATCACGGCGAAGAACAACGATCACGGCAAGGATGATTGTTGTAGACCTTGTGGAATTACTCTCGTTAGGACCCTGCTGATAATCCCTACGGAGGCCAGCTCATAGGGCCCCTTCAGAGGCGAAACATTAAGCAGATCTTGCTTGGCAGCCAGCGGGACCACGTAGTAGGTTGCCCTTGCTGCCGCGCACCCTCGATGCTGTGGAGGACATTAAATCTAAAGGAATTCTAACAGGGAGCTCTGTGTAGTGGACAGACCCACTCCGTCGACCAAACAACACTTTTTGTAGCGCATAAATCCCCCCTCCGCGTAGCCTTCACATCACCCAAGCATTCCGCAAGCAGTTTTTTTAAGATCGATTCAGTCAATTTTTCTTGAATGCTCACTATTGCTCATCCAGCAGAAGATGGATTTAGGTAAGACTCCGAAAGGGCCCTGGTGGCCCCGTAGTGTCCGTGATTAGAGAGCTTGCGGCTGCCGCAGTGCGGAATGTACAATCTTCCCCGGCCAAAATTTCGTAAAATGACCTGTCATCTTCGGTATCCGGCCATCTCGAATCGGCTGAACGTACTCCAAGCACATTACAGATGATCTTGCAGATATCCTTCATCTGCTGACGAGTGCAATATTGAATATCCAATCCTTGAAGGCTCCGATCAAGCGGAAGCTAAGCGTAAATCCCATTCCCGTTTTTGAGCGCAATTGTGAAAGGTGCATGCTTGTTGATGACTGATATGGGGTCGTCAGAAATTTGCTATCTGTAACCGCGAGAGGCTACCTGGCCTAGAAACAATCTGTCGAATTCCACCTCCAACGGCGGTTGTTCGTAAATCTGGAGCAGTAGTTCAGTAGGGAGCTTCGACAAAGGGAGGTCGGGACAACGTCCTATCCGAAGCTGGACGATTTTGAAAGATCGAGTGTTTGAGCGCGGACGCTGATGGAGGCATTTCCTTCAAACATCGGAGCAACTCATCATCTCGGGTGGCAGAAGACGCTCTTTCTGGGTTGCTTGACTGATCCTGCCATTTATGGTGTCTATTCGAGTTTCTAGAAAAGCGTTGTTGAAGAAAATCTCCCGCGAACGTTGTAAATTGGGACATGATAGCGTCGCTGGGCCGTTCAAGACGGTGCTTACTTTTGCCAGGGTCACTGAACATCGCGCTCATATTGTAAGTTTGGGTTGAATGTAGGCGTTGCTTAGCTACCGACTCTGCTTTCTATTGGAGGGGACCAAAGCGCGATATGGCGCAAGAAGTCAAGATCCATTCACTTCATCCATTCATAACATTCTACTAGCCACATTGATAAATGCCAGTATATTGACCTCCAGAAAGCTCCGATTGCTGGCTATGAACGCAGAGATAAACCGTAGAGGAACGGGACTTGCATGGCGAGGCGAAGATTATCAGGCTGTGATATCCAAAGATCAGCAATATCAGTAGATATTAGCTTCGAAGCTTGATAGTTTGGCGCACCAAGACACTGCTCAGTTAATATTCGATAGCACTGAACTTTTGAAGTACCCCAATCTTCCATTTCGATGCATCGCCCATGTCCGATAGAGGTTTAGTCCATTTCCTGGTGGGAAATATGCTCTCCTCTTCCTCGCATAGAATTGAGTAAGCTGAGCTATTGACTTTGCGTCGACGATTGGGCGCCATAGCGTTGCTGTCTTGGTCACTGGACGGAGTTTGGGCCGGAGGCGTCCTTAGCGGTGGATCAATTGGTGGTGATGAGGTTGGACCCAACTGTGGTGGCACAGGGCAGGAAGGTACTGCACCCACTCGTGGACATCTTATTGCGCTGTGGCGTTCTGCCTTTTGATAGGTGGAGGAGTTGGCCGAGGACGTCGTAGTAGAGAAATCTCTACTACTTGGGATATCTGGTAAAGGTCTGCTACTCCTAGATCTTGAAGCCTTTTCTTGTGGTCCTGTATCTTCAAGCTCAGCTCTTTCTGCGTCTACATCCGCTTCTTCAGTAACTCTTTCAAGCTCTTTAGGACTTTGAGGCATAACAACCCCTTCAGTGAAAACTGGAGTCGAATTAGGGGTAACAGTAAAACGCCGGTAAACCAGATGGCCGGTGAATTTGGACTGAGCATACTGGTTGGTGTATTGACCGTTGAAGTATGCAGTCCTTATGAAGGCGCTTTTCTACGTATGGTTTTAGCAATTAGGAGACAGTGAGAATCCGGGTCCAGAGTCTTACTTTTCGAGGAGGGTTGTACCACGCCTCTAAAGGCGTGACGTTGGCTTCCATGCCTTGACCACTGGAGATATAGCGATGGTGGTTCCATAATTCCGCCGAAGATATCGGGAGTGAAAGGGCAGAGACATCAGAGACATTAAGTAGGCTCAAACCTGACAGACTTGAAGGGCCATTAGAGGAGATGGTGGACTGGGAGAGTGTGATCTGGTTGAAACCGACTCTTCGATATACTGGTGACGTCTGAAGCTCTTGGTCGAGATGAAATCCGAAGCATGTTGCGCGGCGATACAAAGCATGACCGTCGTCGCTTTCGTTGGTCGGGCTGTTGCCACGCGAAGCCATAGATGAAGCTAATGCAGGATGCAATCTGTCGAGAGCCTTCAGCCGATGGGACATGTCCACATTCGACCTCAACAATTCTTGCACCAGGCTGGAGAGATTACGCGTCGAGGCTTCGGCCCACTCCATTGAAGTACTGCCGTCAATGCGCATGAGTACTATAGATCTCACTGGGAATTACACCGGCACCAGAACTCACCAAGTCAGGATAGTCAACATAAAATTGAGCGATGCTTTCGACGATTGAAGGCGGAGTAGTAATTTCGAGATAGCAGTCTCCTTCATTGACCATTTCAGTCTGTCTATGATTCCCATATGCTCGTCGGTTTTCAATGACTCCAAGGTCTGCTCAAGTTCTGAGAAAATCGAAACACAGTCTGTAAATACAATAATGAGGTGTTCGATCATGACGAGCGATCTTCGAGACCTGGGGGCTTCTCGCTTCCCCAAGAGGAAGTCTTGTAGCTGGTGAAGACAGACATAAATCCCCGTCACTTCCATGAGGACACTACGTGCGGACGTGCGAGCTCCATTTGCACCATCGACGAAGATTTTCAGCGCACGAGACACCTGCAGAGCTGCGGTTGTGATCCCAATGATCGAAGCTGAAACCGATAGGGGGTCCATGTCTTGTAGCTACCTGGTCAAAATAGTAGGCTAGAAGTGAGGTATTACGGTTCACTGTATAGAATGGGTGGGGTGATGGATAAAAAGCTTAGACGGGTCCCGGCATACCGTGGCCCGCCTCGTTTACCCATGGGGAGGGGTGGCAGTTAGCAGGCTGGCTGTCAACCACGTCGCATGCACCACGACATCACGAAAGCACTGTGGAAGCCTTGAGCTTACTTGAATGGGGAAGCCTCTCAACACGCACAATGGACACTTCAGCTCCATTTGGTGTGTCATCTGATTCCCGCCCCTTGAATGTACAAAATGAATGGATCGCTTATGTAGCCGCTGGGAGAGGCATTCGGTCAGGTCCAGGAGGTTGCCTTGCAGCCTTGTCTGGTATCGAGAATACGATTTTCCGCTGCGCATTGGGGCGGTGTTGGCTGCGCAAGTGTGCCACACTTGGTGATGACTCCCCACCCCCAGTAACCAACTGGGAAAACATGTAGCATGATGGATCCTCTATTGGGGCGCAAAGCAAAAAATGGCGGCAGAAGTTTGAAGGCTGCATTTTTGGTACCCGAACTCTAACTACCGAGGACCCAATCACGTAGTCCTAACAAAGCAATGGCATAAATGGAGATGGAGGTTAGAAAGCACGGAGAATAGAGGTAAAAAAGCTCGGAACCTACGTCACTTGTTCTGAGCCAATGATTGAAATGTGATAACGTCAATTGCGATTCGCTGGTACTTTCTTTCGTGTGGTTCGCAGGCGCCACGAAGAGGGCAACAAGAGAAGCTGCTCCAGCCATTGCCACCTACCTTGACTGCAACGTTGGCAGTCGCAACCTCAGTCTCAGTCTGGATGGTTGTTCTGAAACCAACATGCTTAAGGTTCTCCCTGTGTCTCAGCGGCCTGCTGCCGATGGAGTTGGAGTTAAGCAGTGCGCTTAGGTAGTAAATCCCTCGATGATCAAGCACAGTATTGCTCAGCAGCCAGATGTACGGCCCTGAGCCATCTGGTGGATCATGCGTTTCAAGATGCCAGAACAAAGGACAAGCGGGATCAAAAAGAAAGTGAAATGAAATGAAAGAAGTACACCGTAAATAGCTGGGTCTACCGTAGGTCGGCCTCGGGGGAGCCAACTTGGCGATCACCCCTTTATGACGCAACCAATGCCGCGGGCTAGGCCAAACTAGTAGCCTCGTGAAATTAATGCAATTATACCAACTAAATGAGATTGCTTTTAGACCGTTGTTTACATCACTAATGCCAATAAGGTGAAGAGGCAGCTCAAAGTTACTGGGAAGCCATGCTCGGGAAGGCCACATGATGCCGTTTATCACAATGATACAAATGCATGGGCCTTCCCATGCAGAGTCCATCACGCCCTTTTCAATCAATCGGGGTGGGCTACCACCACCGCCACCACCACCACCATTCCCATTCCCATTGCCACCACGTTTTTACAACATATCTGACAGTCGGTACCTTCAATCATCAATCCAGTAACACCGAGTCATTCATTCACAGCCGAGATGCTGTTTAATACTCTCCTGGCCTTTACCCTTACTTTTCTTTGCGCTACCAGTATCGCCATTCCAGTCCTCGATCAATGGCGAGACACAAGGAGCGAGTTTTGCGATCCTGCAAGAGACGCGGGAAGTTTTGCCTGCTCATGGAACTTATATGACATTGTGAGTTCCTACAGGTTGGTCGTGGTGTTGCATATCCATGCTGACAATTGGCACGTTAGGTTACTTGCAGTCCCTCAGGAATGGTGGTTCCTATAGAGCACTGCGGCAGGCCCAGTTGTCACGTTGTCGATGATCGATTGTACCAAGATTACCTGGATCCTGAAGGCATAACCCATCAGATGTATGACTGTTAAGGAGAAGGACTATATTGAATTGTGAGCGCTTACGAGTAAGAGACGTTGAACGGCGAAGATTGACTCCTTGTCAGATCAAGGTGTCACGAGAAAATTTTGGGAGAAGTGCAGAAGCCAGGAGTACTGGGTGTCAGGTGTATCGGCATATATACCCATCTTTAGCGTCTTTCGAACCATCATAATGCTGTTAAACGATGCCACCGCAGGAAATCGATTGATTGCGCGACCAGTATACCTAGCGTATGCTATCCTCAGCTCATGCATCATCCGTGCGTACATATACCTCATTTTTCCACCCTTGCAAACACCTTCTTGCATCTCCACAAGTCCCATTGCCGAAGCTCTACGCCAAGCTATGCAGGTGATACGCCGTCCCATGTTCGTAACCGGAAACTCCAAGTGTCTATAGCAGATGCCCATTCTCATTTTCTTTATCGGAGCGAATTCCAGGGCCAACACCTCAAACCAGTTTACAAGGGCTCGTCAGCGGAATTGGTTAGCGAGAGGTATGCTGTCCACGCAATACCAACGGTCGAAACAAATGGCTGGATGCTTGGTTAGTCCACAGTCATCAGCAAAATGGTACCAGGACTCACAATTTGAAATTGCAAGGGTATCACCCTGAAGTTGAGGATCTGTACCAGAGGCCAAAGCATGAAATTTGCCTTCAGCGCTGGTAGATACACATCTTGAAATTTCCGCGCCACAGCTCGTCGACCACCGCCTTCGGTGACGGTCATAAATGTAAAGAAGCATGCGAGCCCTATTTCTATGATTAGCTCGGTTGCCTCCCTTTGGGTAGTTGATAACCAACCAACAGGTGCAAAGATAAGTTGGTCAAAGCACACTCGTTGCAGCGCCGGTACTGTGGCACTCTGTTTGGTGATTGGAAACGCCCGTGACAAGAACGCAAACCACTGGAACTGCACAGGCGACATTATGAAGCCGTAGGACATGAATCTCGTTAAACGCTCAAAATCGAATGGTGGAGGCCCTGGTGTTCGGTGTGGTATGATGTATTCGGAGACGTAAGGACTCTTCTCATCGTATTCTGGCATCTCAATGCCATCTGAGATGTCTTTACTCAAGGCGGCATTTCTTTTTGACTTGGCGCGGATCGCTGTAAGGGATTGGGCGACCGTATCTGCTATGCCTCCAAGCACCTATGTGTAGCGCAGCTTTTAGCATCTCCTATATTTGATCGTCCCAGGCTTCGTATGCTCCGCAGGAATGGAATAAGACGTACAGCATTGGTAATCATAATAGTGAGGACTGCTTATGATGTCAGCTTCTGTCCAGCTTCTACAATTGCCACAGTGGTCGTACCTGGCTTGTCCGCATAGTAGGTATTGAATTTGGCAACTAGCCTTGAGATGATGACCATCTCGATAAGGAATGCGACGGCGTGAAGGAGGGGCTAAGGATGTTGAAGTAGGTCAGCGTTGTTCTCTAAGCGGATATAGTATGAAAAGCTAGGTGGCCAGGTAGAAATGTAGATAGTCTATCTGATGAAGTCATAACGCTCAAGGAAGGCACGCACCACCCGGCCGTAAAGATATCTGCTATTGAGAGTATCAAGGACTCTTCGCCTCGTCGACTCGATCATCCTGCTGATGAAGTGTGATAGAACTCCGGCTTGGAGTGGTGGAGTGGGAAGATGCCTCGAGCGTCAGGTGCACCGCTGATGCCTGGCGGGGTGCTGAAGCCAGTCGGCAGAAGTTTCTACAATGTTGTGGACTTGAGGAAGGCTTATTTGATCGCAGAAGTAGTAACAGCAAGGAAGTATCTGTTCAATCAGAAGAGCAGTGGCATTGGATGTGACCAAGTCGCATCGCTAACGCCGCATCGAGCATCGGATCTCTCTGACACTAGCGTTCCCTTGGCACGTCAAGAAGCGCACCCGGATGATGTTCTATATGATGCAGCACCCCACCAAGGGTGATGAGCACGCTCTGCTCATCCTTCTGCTCCCCCCATCCCATGTTTTGAGCAGTCAAAAAAGGCCGCCATGTAGCTCAGCCCAAGCAACCTTGGAGGATGGCTTGCTTTGAGAGTATAAAGGGGAGCGGCGCGCCCTAAACACTCTAGCTAGCTACTCGGTACACAATCATGACACCATTACTTTGACCCGAATTGTGTTCAGTCAACATAGTTTCTGCCTTTGATATCATGCCCACCATGTCTTATCCTACAGTATCTCGCATGAAATTCTATCGTGACCTAGTACTGTCAATGCTTAATCTAGTATTTGGGCGAGTCTACTCAAAACCCTCCCCACCATCTGCAGACCTCACAGGTAAGACTGCCATAGTAACTGGAGCCAACAGTGGCATTGGTCTCAATATCGCGCTCGAGCTTGTAAGACAAAATGCGACTGTATATCTAGCCTGTCGCAACACATCCAAGGCACGGGAGGCTGTTTCTCAAATCATATCTGCAGTCCCCAATTCCGCAGACCGTCTCGAAACTCTGTTGCTTGACACATCATCTCTCTCCTCTGTGCGAGAATGTGCTGAAAGATGGAAGAAATCGAAGTCAACCATCGATATCCTGATCCACAATGCAGGTATCGCTTCTACTCCCCTCGGACAGCCCTTCACAGTCGACGGCTTTCCTATGCTCTACGCTACGAACTTGCTCGGTTCATTCTTGTTGACGAATCTTTTGGAGCCATGCCTTTCACATAGGGCACGCATCATTTTTACTTCGAGCACTGGCCAATATGCCGGCAAATTCACACCTACGTTCTCCCTTGGCACTGTGAAGAACCGTTTGGAGCCTGGCTTTCATGCGCCAATCGCCGCTGTCAAGGCCGATGGAATTGCCACCGATAGCGCTCTCTATTCAAACACCAAAGCCATGCAAGTGGCCTTCGCAAAACTTCTCTACAACCGATGGGATGCAGCGGCCAAAGCAAATGGCACAAGAAATCAACGGGTTGCGCACGCTTTCACCCCTGGCTTCACAATGACTCCCATTTTCGGAAAATTTTCGATGCCTCGCACAATATGGGAAGATCCGATCTTCTGGATTTTGAAGGCAACGACAATTTTGGCTACCAACGTATCTTGGGGCGCTGCCACTGGCGTCTGGCTTGCGACTACCGAAGACGAGGCTGTAATGGGAGAAGGGATCGGCGGAGGATATTGGGAGCGAATGACGAGACGGGTGGCCAAAGTAGATCTTATGAGTACAGAGCAATTGGAACGATTTTGGATTCGATGGGAGGCTGATGCTGGGATTGTGTGGAAATGAGGCCATACTCTGATAGCCAAATATTCCTGCATCGGCCTCGAAAATGCCCTCATGAATGAAGGATGGAGCAGACTTGGTAGCACTACTAGTGCCACACAGCTAGATGATGCTCACAATATTGATAAAACGCTGAATTGCGATGAGACTCTCATAGAGATGAGCGCAGAGCCTCTACTGAGCTCATTACGAGTTCACCGATATTTGGGTGATCTTTTACGCTCAAGCTCTCCATTCTCCTGCAATATCTTAAGATCTTCGTCCCAACCCGCAGAGGCAATATGGTCCTACTCGTCGTGATCCAGACGTGCCTTTGGAGTTGTTTCGTGTTCTATCTGGTTTCTACTGTCTTCCAGATTTTCATGTGTCACCCAAGGGTGGGTGGCGTTCTGGCAGCCGCTGCTGACTCCAGGGCACTGCTTCAATTACTATGCTTCTCACAATGCCAGTGGGGTCTTCAATGTCGTATGCGACTTTGTAATCCTCGTCATTCCAATGATTCCTCTTTGGAGACTCAACCTTTTTCGAGGTAAAAAGCTGTCGCTAGTGGGCTTTTGTGGCACCGTTAGGGTGTGAGTGTCCGTCCAGGACTCTATTGGGTCGCCGCCGCCGCTTTCTCGGCCTTCACTGTTTCGGAAAATTCACTGATTGTCTTTCTTTAGCGCCATTGCAACGTCTATCTTGCTCACTTATTACACCTGGAAAATAATCTAGCCCGACACCAGCTACTAAACTCTTCTCTCTTTTCCTTCTTCTTGTTTCTGCTTGCACTTTGACTCCAAATCAATGTGAGAAGCGACAGCATAGACTGGATGTAGACTCACGTGACTCCTAATTCTCCTCAGTCATTTTTAACATCTTCAGCTACTTAAGACTGCCTGTCGCATAGGCCCCCCTCCTCCCACGAAAAGACTGCCTTGACCTAGTTACCCCGTCAACTGTCCTATGTCCTGCAATATATCTGCGATGTTCATGGGCTCGTCCATGTTATCGCTTTCCCCTCGACTCTTGTTTTTCTTCCCCTTGGCTACATCCTTTGCAGCTGTAAGTCAATATTCAATTGTTTAGGATCTCTCTAAGACTCTTCCTAACCATCTCTAGCTAATCGGCATATGTATCTATCGAGTCAAATATCATCCGCTTGCTAAATATCCCGGACCTCTAGCCGCAAAGCTTACCAATCTATATGGGGCATACTATGCTCTACGTGGAGATCTCCACCTGGATATGCACCGATGCCATCAGAAATACGGTACAATGCTCTCCTCAGCTTGATCATGCTACGGACCTGACTCGTTTGGCAGGCAGCATCGTTCGATACGGTCCAGACCGTCTCTTGATGAATTCATCGACAGCTTTACACGGTCAGTTCTCGTCCCAAGATGAACAATGAGACAGTGTCTGATCTGTGCTATCATACGTGGTAGACATCTACGATCATTCGAAAACAGTGAAGAAATCAAAAGCAGTTACGACCGTCTCACGCATTCTAGGACGCCAGAGCCTTTTGACGATGATCGACAAACCTCTTCATCGTAGTAGACGCCGATTGATCAGCCAAGGATTCTCTTCGGAGCGGCTTGCTGAGTTTGAGCCGATCATGTTGGCTCACATTCGGACGTTTTGCGACCAGCTTCTTGCTACCACTGATGCTTGTCGTGACTGGTGGACATGGAACAGGAACGTCAAGGCATGGTGTAAGCTGCTTCTCCACGTCGTCTACCATTCACTTACGGTCTACCGACAGGTAATTGGCTCGCATTTGACATTGGTGGAGAGTTCGTTTTTGGCCAAAATTTTCGTACATTGACAAACATAGAAAATCGATTCATCATGCACGCCATGTTAGCATTGAATAAACGTAACGGAGTGTATGCCCAATGCCCAGGGCTAGCTTGGTTTCATCTCAAGCTATTCTGGTCCCCAATTGATCTGCAGACTTCCGAGAAGTGCATCAGATGGAGACAAGATGTCGGCGACATCCTCAAAACCCAAGAAAAGACCACGAGCAGCCTCTTCTCTACAGTCCTAGGCGCCAAAGATCCGGAGACCGGAAGCGACATCTCATACCCCGAGTTGATTGCTGAGGCTCAGGCTTTACTTGTAGCTGGTAGATCCTCTATATTCTCTCCCAAAAAGCAGTTGCTAATTAGCTACCGAGAGATAGCCTTCGAGACTACCGCGACTACGCTGGCAGCGACTCTGTTCTATCTCGCACACTTTCCAGTGGCTTACTCTAAGCTAGCCCACGAGATCCGGAGCACTTTCTCAGATGCCGAAGACATAGTTTCCGGGCCAAAATTGGATACCTGCAGATACTTGTCGGCTTGCATCCAAGAATCGTTGCGAATGTCTCCTCCCGCTCCTGGGGCCTTGTGGCGAGAAGCTGAGCCGGGGAGTCTCTACGTCGACGGAGAGTACATTCCAGCAGGATACGAGATCGGAACCTGCATCTACGCAGTACACCACAACGAGGCATACTTTCCCGACTCTTACAACTTTTTACCGGAACGTTGGCTCCCCGACGGACCCACACCGGAATCACAAGCAGTTCATAGCGCATTTCATGCTTTCTCGAGTGGGCCACGGAGCTGTATCGGGCAACCGTTCGCTCTGACAGAATTGAGTATTACGTTAGCACGTGTAATGTGGTTAATGGACTTCCGCATGTGCGGTACACAGATGCAGAATCAGGGCGGAGGCTCGCCGGATAAGCAAGGGGGTAGAAACAGGGCTGACGAGTATCAGATCTACTCTCATTTAACAAGCTGGTCCGAGGGACCCATGCTGGAGTTCCGCGAGAGGAAAATTGACCCTGCTGTGGAAACCAATGGATGAGCTTGAACTATGCTATGTGAACGAGCTTGAGAGAGGATCCTGGCAGTCTAGGTGAAAGTTGTCATGAGCGGGAGGTCTGTAAAGGAGCAGAGGCGTAAGACGGTGAGCTGAAGACGATTATGATCTGTTGGAAAACCTATAAAGGTCATGAAGTGATCTCTCAAACGTACGGATTGCCATATTATATAAACCTGACAAGCAAATGGGCAGTAAAGTCAATAAATATGATTACTGGTTGTAGGGGGTTTTTAGGCTAGGCGGCTTTGTTTGTGAGAGAATGTGTTCAGCTAAGGTAGGTACTAGGTACGTAGGGGAGTTTTAGGGCTAGGCGGCTTTGTTTGTGAGAGAATGTGTTTAGCTAAGATAGGTACGTAGGGGTTTTTTAGGCTGGAGGACTTTGTTCTGAGAGATGTTCAGCTATGGTAGGTAGAGGGGGTTTAAGGCTAGGCGGCTTTGTTTGTGAGAGAATATGTTTAGCTAAGGTAGGTACGTAGGGGGGTTTTAGGCTGGATGACTTTGTTCTGAGAGGTGTTTAGCTATGGTAGGTAGGGGGGTTGAAGCTAGGCGGCTTTGTTGTGAGAGAAAATGTTTACCTTAGGTAAGATACGTACGTAGGGCGGTTTCTAGGCTAGGCGGTTTTGTTGTGAGAGAAGGTGTTCGTTCAGCTACGTAAGGATATGGATGACGCAGCGGACGGTTGGTTAAGGGTGTGGGACAAGGTATTTGGGGGTTTTAGGCTAGGCGGATAGAGGCAGGTGCTTGGAGGGGAAGGGATTTTGGGGTGAATAATAGGTAATGTGAGGGCGGTGGTTGGAAGTTGAGTAAATGGGGGTTGTCAAGATATGTTTCCGCGGGCTCAGTGATGTAGATTTATTTCCCAATCCAGATGACTGAACGGAGTTCTCCAGACCTTTGTGTAGCGCTCGCCGCTACACGTAAGGGGATACTCCGAGTCAAGAATGGCCTTATCAGTCAATTACGGCGCTATCGCATGTACAGTAATTCGTGATGGTGATCAGTGGTTGTGATTGTGGTTGTGATTGTGGTTGTGATGCTTGTCCTGGAATGTTGATGATGGTTGCAAAGATGCAGGTCCAGCGGTCGGATACACGGGACGACATTTCTTTTTCTGCATGACAGGAACCAGTAGGGACAAAAAAGATAGCGGAACAACATGCGAGATCTACCACTAGACTGCCCAATTTCTTGGAAGCGAAAAGCTCTAGCCAACTCCATGCTGTTGCGCCCCAGCGGAGAAGTCCCCGAACATGAGATCGGCACGTGACATGTTTCCAGGAAACGACGTGCAGAACGGAGCCCGAAAGTCATACTCAAATCAAACTTTTTTTACACGTCCAAGCGTTGAGAAATTATTGTTCGTACCTAGCTAGGTGAACTTTTTGGCCAACGCCCCGCGCAAGGCTATGCTGCTCCCAATCAGCTATCCCAGATGAATGCCTGGGTATCCTTTTTGGGCCTGTTTCATTATGTACCTATCCCCTCGCGACGCAATGCATACAATGAATTGATTAAGCAGTAGATATCGCCTTTTGTAGAACACCTCAAATGCCTAGATGTGCACAAATGCCACTCGATCGGACCTTCATGGACGGATGTCATAGATCTTCCGCGAGGATTCCCCTGACAGTCTTTACCACCTCTTTCTGCACTTGTGGAAGGCTCGCACCGCAATCGATTTCCAGCACGTCTCTTTTCTGCTCTGCCGCATCTGGCTCCTCCAACACTTCCATCTGCGAGCGCACCATGGCGCTTTTCATATAATGACCTTTCCTGCTCTTCACCCGTTGCAAGAGGATGTCTGCACTTGCCCGTAGGTATATAAAATGCACCATGACATCGTGGTCTTCGTAGGCTGCTATGCGTATTACGTCTCGGTACTTGCGCTTCAAGGCGGAGCACGTGACCACAACGCCGTCATGTGGTTTGGTGGTTGAGGATTTGGAAAGCGACAGGCGAGATGCGGCAGCTTCACGTAAGGCTATGAGCCAATCCCACCGATCTGCATCGGTAAGAGGCGTTCCTTGGGACATTTTTTGTTTGTTGGAATCCGTGTGGTACTAGACCCCGCACGACGTTAGCCAAGAGGCACATGACGACGTCCAGTATCTGCAACTGAGCACGGGCCCACTCACATCGTCCCCTTCAACGTAGGGTATGGAGAGCTCTTTGGCTAGATATTGTGCAACAGTGCTCTTGCCACATCCAGCTGGACCCGTGATGATCCACATGTGACGGTGGTGATGGTAGGTTCGAGACCCATGTTTGATGGAGGGTCCAGTGGAAGCATAGTCTATTGGCGCAGTAGCTGTCGGTATATGATGCCGTCCATTAACGGCACTGACCATGGTCATGGTGATGGCAATCAGTAGCTGGAGACAATGGCAAGAGTACTGGAGAAGGGTGTTGTGGATAGTGGGCTTGCCGGAAACGGAAAGGAGAACGAGAATTAAAGCAATCAGATGATAGGAAAGTGACAGTGTTTGTGCGTGTTTCCATGCTGGAAGTGAGGGAGACGGAACAGCGGAGACGGTCCGGGTCTTTAAATGTGCAGAGGCAAAGATCTAGCGGACGTTACACCAGTGCGAAATTTCTGATTGTCCACAGGAAGGGACAGGACTGGGCAGTGAAGCGAATGGATTGAGAGCCAAAAAGCCAAAGCCAAACTGTTTCTGAACCCCACACTAGTGTGGAGGGTTGAAGGGGGAAGCTCGAGCCAAGTTCCCTGCTGCTGCTCACTCTTCCTGGCGCTGCGTACCCGTAAGCCGCAATCCGGCGAGTATTGCCAAATAATGGCTCATGGCTCTTGGGCTCTTGGGCTCATGGCTCAATCCTTTTAGGGAGTAGGCGCCAGAGCAGTTGGCTCTCGGGGGGGGGAAAGAGGCCTGAGCGTAAGGCATGACTTATAGGGGTGACGTCGAGGGTTCCGTACAGATCTTTAGACGGTGGATTATGGGGTAGGCAAGCCACTTAGCTCCGTCCCTGCCGCCGCCGGTTCCTGTTCAAGTATAACTCTCCGTGACTCTACCGCAACTCGACCGAGTCAGCCAGAGCCCGGTACCTTGATCACACACAGCGAATCAATATCGGCTCATTATGGGTTACTGCGGAGAAATGCTCCCTTATGCAGCACAACGGCCTGACGAGGACAGATGCCAGATCATGCGTCAGTCACTTGTGTGATGGCCATTTTGAGAGGCTGCAACTACTCGCCTCGACGAAACTACGATCAACTACGATCAGCGCGGGCTAGACCACCGCAGTGCAAAGACGCCAATTGAAGCCAACAAAGCCCCTGAACCCTTTCAATTGCCGGGCTCGCAAGCTTGATAATTCAGAGCCTCTACGGGTTAGTTTGACTGTTCCAGATATATGGCTTTGATATGTCTTGCAGGTTGATATTGGGATTGGTTGGCGCATCCTCTTCGCTGGTCCAGCACAATCGTGCCTCCATGTTATTGAGCATCCCAAGCAACCCACTCTGCGGAACAAGTCGCCTCTGAAAGGGCCGATATCGAACTGCGATATCCTCCTAGCACTCCCCGTTGCCTCTCTCTTCGGACCGACGTCGCCACCAAGGAATCGTTTGGAGGGACATGCATGTACAGGCAAAGGTCGGGAATTTGTTCTACAGGCTTTGAGCTTGGACCTTTATCCACACTACTCGAATCCGTTGAAAAGATTTCTCCCTAGTGTGGGGGTGCTCCGCTTATTTGCAGACTCACGAGGACTTGCTGACGCCTTTCAAGCGCTCTTATTATTCAACAAAATCCTGTGAATTGCTGGTACCTTTAGCCTTGTTGTTGCTCCCGCCCAGCTATTGCAGTCTGCAACATTAAAATCTCGATGATATACTCCCATTCGGCTAAATAAACCAGGAGTCGAATTCTGCCGCGACTCCATGACCATCACCCGATGACAGCTCCTAGAACGGCATCCAAAAGATGAAGGCGGCAGACATCGCCGTGCCTCAAAGGCAATCTTAATCCAACGCGCTATAATTGATTGCTCGAAGATCATCAGACACGTGGAACACAGGAGCCTCGCCCGGACCTGCATGCGCTAAACACTCTTCCCTGGTGCCAAGACACTCGCTTATTCTCTTCCTTGTTTGGCTAGGATTCACAATAAGATGCATGCTCCGTCCTTCATCATCCTTTCATCTGTTCTGTTGCTTACGCGGATGTGAGCAAGTTTATATGTGTAGTCTTCGCTAGCTGACGGATCCACCCTATCAATATGCAGGCCGATTGCGGGGTAGCGGAGACGGGAAGGTTGTGTAATGGAGAAGTATAAGGAGGGTTCATAAGACATCGGGAAATACCAGAACGAGAAGGAAGTTACCTCAGACACGAGTCAAAACAAGTCCAATTATTGGAAATTCATGTCCAAGAATAAAATGGTTATATGCGACGAGGCCTATATGGCTGGAGATGCAATCCTGTGCATGGTAGCAATAGTACGATCCCTGATGGTTCTAATGTCGCTGACGTTGCTGGTAAGCCGTCATGCAATAGAATAATGTGATTAAGCCATAGATCACATGTATTGCCGTCCTACCTTAGGCATCATGTGACAATCTCTCCGATATTTTGGGCCTCTTGCATAAACGAAGATGGTGGTCTTGGCGCTAAGAAAAGGCCATGGTTGTAGGGCTGACTCGTATGCCGCGAAAATCACTTGAGGCGAGGAAGGTACGAGTACCTAAAGGTAAGCTCCGACAGCTACACCATCACGATCCTCTACAACACGCGACCAACCAATTGAGGCTCTGCAACTTTCGCCAAACCCTTCACATTCGAAGTAGACGTTGCCAAGATGTCATACTTCTTCTCCACACCAGTCGACATCGACATAGTCCTCGATGACACAGATGACAAGACGATGATAGACATGAAGCTGGACAAAGGCCGGCGGGAGAAGGCACCTTTATATATGGATGGCGAGTCAGTGAAAGGGGCAGTCACAATACGGCCTAAAGATGGCAAGAGACTGGAGCATACCGGCATCAAAGTCCAATTCATCGGTACTATAGGTATGTACAACTTGCTGCCAAGAGGACCCCTCTTCCACCTTCATTGCTAACGTACTGGCCTACAGAGATGTTCTTCGATAGAGGGAACCACCATGAATTCCTTTCCCTAGGTCAAGAGCTTGCCGCCCCAGGTGACCTGCAACACCCCCAAACCTTCGACTTCAACTTTAAGAACGTAGAAAAGCAATACGAATCCTACAACGGTATCAACGTCAAACTGCGGTACTTCGTGCGCGTCACTGTTTCCAGACGAATGGCAGATGTGATAAGAGAAAAAGATATATGGGTCTATTCGTACCGAATACCACCCGAAACGAACAGCTCGATAAAAATGGATGTGGGAATTGAAGATTGCTTACATATTGAATTCGAGTACTCAAAGTCAAAATATCATCTAAAGGATGTCATCGTGGGAAGGATATACTTCTTGCTAGTGCGGTTAAAGATCAAGCATATGGAGCTGTCAATCATACGGAGAGAGACGACTGGCGTAGCGCCGAATCAGTACAATGAGAGTGAAACGCTTGTCAGATTCGAGGTATGGTTTTGTCCCTCATATCCCAGCAAACGTACTAATAGCATAAAGATCATGGACGGATCCCCATCACGAGGTACCCTACCCCCTAGCCAACCCCACATATCCCTCCCCACTCAAACTAACACCCCCTTCCTCTCCACAGGAGAAACAATTCCCATCCGCCTCTTCCTCGGCGGCTTCGACCTCACCCCGACCTTCCGCGAAGTCAACAAGAAATATTCCACCCGCTACTACCTAAGCTTAGTTCTCATTGACGAGGGTGTGTACATTCCCCCTCCTCGCCGCCCCTTAAACCCTTTCTTGCTCTCTTACAATGTCTCAAATGACTAACGAACCTCTGTCTCTACACAGACGCCCGCCGCTACTTCAAACAATCAGAAATCGTCCTCTACAGACAAGCGCCTGAGATCGCTGCGGCGCAATTACAGCAGGCGCAGTCGCAGCCACAGCAAATTACTGGGGCGGCAGGATGAACATGAGTAAATGGATGACTGACTGACTGGGGTGTATCTATTCTCTGCAGCGTGTGTAGATAACATTGCATGGCGTGGTATTTGGGTGTTGCATACGAGAATGCATACGGGAATGCTAGGTGGACCTAAGTCTGATGTTACCTAGACACCAGGGATGGCATATGCACCGAAATCTACTATAGAGCTACGTGGGGCAGCAAATCCTTCAGGTTTCACAAAGAGTCTCGATATGGTGACTTGACAATAGTCTCATCAAGGAGGGAAATAAAGGACAGTTTCATCTATTCATACACTCTCGTCCTCCTTGTCATCCGATAACAAACTATCAACCACGGCATGCATACACCGCGCCCCATCCCATATCCCGTTCCTCATCCCCAGCAAATATCCACCTCTCATTCATTCCCTTTTACTCGCCCATCTTATTATTCTTCATGAAAGCGTTCTCACCTCCAAGTTTCTCAAGCTGCTCTGCAGCATTTTTCTTGGCGGCTTCGCTGGTGTTGGGGTTGGAGATGGTGGCCTAGAAACAGGAAATGGTTAGAATAATCTGAATGAGGATTTGGGAAGGTCTTGGATTGAAGGCGTGTGTATATGCAAGGCTGGTGAGGGTTGGATGATAGGTTTGCAACAAGTTGGATGTTGAGAAAAGAGAGAGGTTGAGGCATACCTTGTAGCCGCTGGCTTTGTTAGAGATATCCTCGACGGTGCCGTGGATGTTATCCATGGGGTTGGATTGGGTGGGGATGTTCTCTTCGGCGGTCTGGGCGACGGTGTTGTCTTTGGAGATGTCTGTCATTGTGTTTGTTTGTTTATTTGATTCTGTGAAAGGATTGTGGTAGGATTTGATATTCGGAAATTTTTGATCGTGGATGGAGGTTGATGGAAGTGATTAAATTATCATGAGAACTCTTCAGCCGTGGAATATCCGGAAGCCTTTTGTAGGCCAGGCGGAGGAAGGCTGCAATGACGCGCATGATTGAGGTGAGGGGTTTCGCAAACCAGGATCTGAGACGGTACCGCCTACCAGTAGAATGCAATATTGCATGTTGCATCTGGTTGCCTCGGATCTGGATGGAAATCAGGTTTTTGGGGTAGGGTTGAAAGGCTATGGGCCGTTCCTTGCGCACTAGGCGTCACAGGGTTTGCTGATCGGCATGGTTGTCCAACGTGACAATGCACCAATAAGAGAGGTTTGATACTTTGGTACGAGGGATAACTCTCAATGCTTGGATACCAAGGCGGTAGACGATATACGATGATGCAATAAATACTCATCTTCGGTAGTCGAGAAGGCTTTGATTGCTCTGATATTAAGGCAACATACCATGCGCGGTGATGTAATTGTCATCCATTCATCTCAGCCTGGCCATCATGAGTCCAGGCTCTTCTGTGAAGGCTCTGACTCGTTCGGCCATTCGAGCCATTGTTGCTCCGTCTACAACGCGATGGTCTGCACTCCAGCTGAAGTTCATGACATCTTTCTTGATGACAGACCCTTGCTCGTCGAAGGCTGGGATAGTTCTTGCTTTCCCTATGCCCAAGATTGCGACCTCGCTTGAAACAAGCACAGGGGCCACGTACGTCCCACCGATGCTGCCTATGTTGCTTACAGTGATTGTACCGCCTGTTAAGTCCGTTGCAGAAAGCTTGCCCTCTTTAGCGAGAGCCTGGAGTCGAGAACAATCCGTGGCAATATCAAGGATTGATCTAGATGAGACATTCTTGATATTCGGCACTAGCAGACCTTGAGGAGTGTCCATGGCTATCCCTACATTATGCTTTTCGCGCATGATCAATTTGGGAGCTTGGTCCCCGTTCATTGCTTCAACGCGGGCGTTCAACAGTGGGAAATCCTCCAAAGCTAGAGAAACGGCCTTGATGATAAAGTGCAAGTAAGAAAGCCTCTGCCCGTTGATTGCTTGGGCGTTGAGGCGCCCACGGAGTGTTGAAAGCGCCGTTACGTTGATTTCATCTGCATATAGGAAATGCGGAATAGCGAGCGATCTTGTCATTGTCTTGAACATGTGGCTCTGAACAGGCGTAAGAGGGAGGGTCCTTTCCGCTTGAGCTTGGTCTGAAGTCAACTGTTGTCGTATTCCAGGTGAGTGATCTTTTGGACTGGACTCCGCTTTTCGAGCTGCAACAAAACTGTGGACATCTTCTTTCATAACACGTCCGTCTTTACCTGTGCCTGTGACATCTGTAATGTCCACTTTAAGTTCCTTCAGAAGTCCTCTAACTGCAGGCGTCGCTAATGCTGCGTGCTTGTTCTTGGTAGCGGAAGCCTCTCCATTTTGAGAAGAGACTGCATCCTTCCGTTGTTCCTGAAATTGCTCGGCAGCTTTCTGCGGTTGCTGTGGCGTAGAAGAGGATCCTGCTTGTTCAGCCGGCGGTGCTAGAATAGCCTCATCTTCCGGCTTAATGTCACTTTGGACGTCTATGTCGTAGAGAGGCTTCCAATTCTTCAGCCTGAGCAACATTGCGTGTTCAGCTTATTAACTGACCTTTCCCACCTGCGCTACGTCCTCGGGTTCATAGTGGAGCTTCTTAATAACGCCGTCGAACCGTGATGTTATCTTCAGTCTGTCAACAAGAATCATTCAGATAGGATATCAACAGTCTACGATACCTCTGTTATAGCTTTATCAGACTGGACCTCGCAGATCTTGTCGAATTGTTCGACGCGTGCTTCTGGTTCAACGAACCATTGTATGATTTGTACTTCCTTGATGCCTAGACGACTAAGCAAGGCTTTAAGTTTCAGTTTGAGCGAATTCACCTACCTTCCCCGATATCAGAGAGCAGGAAAGGCCGCACTATGGAGAGGCGAGAGGTTGAATGGAATGTACGATGTCCGAGAAAGCTGCGTGGAGCATGGCTGAGTGGTCCCCAAGGACGTACTAACTTTTGCCCACATCTCCTCCCTAATGTCATCGTGTATACCTAGAAAAGACGTAGAGAGAAAACATCGTGCCCTTTGGAAACTCTCCAACCTTTCCAACGCACTTTATGTAGTGATGGAGAGAAAACACTCCAAGCAAACCACCCCCCCAGCAGTGCCTGCCTTGCCGTCAATAACCGTCCTGAAATAGGAAGGTGAAGCGAGACGTCATTCCCTCTCGCGCTCGTCACGCAATCACGTTACAAGCCCGATGAGCTTGTTCTGATGGTAACAGTTGATGCCTACCATTGCCAATCACCTTATGGAGAACTCCAAACTAGAGGTGCTAATACCTAATGATACAGACATCGATGTTCGAAGTGTCCTCACAAGCGGCGATGGGTTTAATCAAGCGGATCCGGCCTCTTCGATCGAGCAAAGGTCCCTTTTATATTTCGGTATATATTGCATGGCCACCTGAGAAAGCCTGTGGTCTTACTCATTCCTAGGGTCGTGACAGATGAAACCCTCCCGGTCTATATTGCCTTATGCACACCGTATAAAGATGAAGCACATTTGAAGTCCTTTATTGCTCGACACGCTATCAGCTTAGAGGTCTTAGCATATGGCTCTCAACAGAGACCGCCAGAAGGTGCGGATGGGTCCAAAGGGAGCTCTCCATCAAGAAATGAAGATATATTATGGTCTGGTGTCATCGATGCCCCGGAGGAGCCCACAACAATAGTCCAGGAAGAGAATGAGTCTGTATCCGGACGCCATGTGCTTGTGATCTGGAAAAGTACAATCCCATTATGTACGTGGCTTGAGGTTTGACGACCGTAGCATGGCTTACTGACGGTTTTCAGGTCGACCAAGGATGCGACTTCAATCACCCATGATAGTCTTCAAACCCTCCGCTACTGTAAGACCCATGAAAGAAGGAAATAGTGATAACCCTAGAGATATCATTTTGCCGAGCGGTGTCCCAGGTTCGATCAATCTACTAGAATCTCTCAAAGGCGACCGGACATTACGAGGGAAAGTCCCAAGGCTTCCAGCATCCAGGCTTTCTAGCATCGCACCCCAATCATACGATCGGCCTGCCAACGATACTACTTTAAAGATAAACGCACAGAAAGCTTTCAAGGCGTTGCCGGCGATCTCAAGTCGAGTGCGGTATTCAAAATCAAACAGCCACAACCAGGGACCCTCCGTTATTGCAGTCCTTGACATAGAGACCGCACCCTTCTCCCACGAATCCATCAAAATTACAGAAATCGACATGCAACTTTCCGACGGCTCCACAGATCAGGTCGGCAGCACCCAAACACCAATACTCCCCCTAATCTGCCGTCCAAAAGACAACCCAGTCTTCCTCTTCTCCCTCACCCCCAACGACTCTACACCTACGACCTCCGCGCGAACTCTCCTCATAAACGTCCACGCCACCGTCCTCGCCTCCCCAAGCTGCCACCCCACCATCCAGATGCGCTGGAAAACCACCGTCGATTTCTCCACAGCCCTCAACCCCACCTTCGGCGCACCAGGCCAATCAATGCAGCGAGCCAGACGTCCCAGCAGTCTCTCCAGAGCTCCCGCAGCTGCCACCAACGTCCCTACCCAACCCGTCTTAGCAGAGCCATCAACTAAGCCCGGTGGTGGCACCAACCAATCCCGCGACCAAGGCCCCTCGTTCACCGACTTCGGCGTCTCAATAACCTTCACCGCGCCCAAAACCGTGCACGTAGGACACCCTTTCTCCTGGGATGTGCTAGTTCTCAACCGCTCAAGCAAAGCCCGCCAGCTCATTCTGACTGTCATTCCAAAACGCAAAAAGGGCGGGCATTTATCTAAAACATCTTCATCCTCAGCAGCTGCAGCTGCAGCGAACACTCACGGCGAAATAGCCGCTGCTGTAATTGACGAAAACATCTTATACGCCATGCAGAGAAATGCAATACACGAACACGCTGAAATCATTAGTCTAAGCACAGATGTCAGAGTCGGGTAAGTCCTTCCCCTATCCCACTACACCCTCTTTTTAAAATCAAGTGTGTATATCTATCATGCTGACTTGATTTGAAAAGGTTACTACCTCCCGAATCCTGCCTCTCTACAGAAATAAAATTCCTCCCTCTCAAGCGAGGCTATCTCAATATCGATGCCGTGCGTGTGACTGATGTGGCGGAGAATGATTATATCGATGTGAGGGATTTACCTGATATTTTAGCTGTAGGATAAGATAGGAATTTATGAAACTATAAATCCACAGTATTGACTATACCACACCACTAATTCACCATTGTTCATTCATATTCATATCCAGTAAATCCATCCATGTAATCTCCTTCCTAGCCAGCTTGAATCCAGTACGTAGGTACACATCTCATATATACATCTTACCCAAAAATTCACAGAAACAAATCTGTAGTATATTATTGATATGATATGATAATCTCCTAATATACATCCACACAAACATCCCTCCCTCACCTCACTCCGCTCGCTCAAACGCATAGCACCTCCCACTCTATATACATTTCCCATACCCGGCCCTCTGCGAGAGAAGAGGATCAAAATAAAAATCACATAACAGTAACCTTACCAACGACACCCCGCTTGCCATTGCATCATGAACAACAGACCAGGTAACTGCCCAACCCAAATTCTATGTTAAACACCATCCATCCATCCGTTCAATGGAATGGA
The DNA here is from genome assembly GCA_002927785.1 of Cladonia uncialis. Lineage (NCBI taxonomy): Eukaryota > Fungi > Ascomycota > Lecanoromycetes > Lecanorales > Cladoniaceae > Cladonia > Cladonia uncialis. The sequence goes on from NAPT01000460.1 coordinate 23,147, forward strand.
ATCCCAGACCTAGGGCGCCTTTTCCCTTTTAAACCCCCCACTTCCCCTTCCATTTAAAAACTCAATTGAGATATATATCAAGGACTTCCCACGTCCTCGAACCTGCCTCCATCACCACCAGGGCCACCAACACCACCATTACTACTCAAATAATCCCCCTTCCATTCCTCCGCGCTCTTCGCCGGGCCCTGATTCCGCATGAATTCCGCATAGAGCCTTCCACCTTCACTACCCGGTCTTTTTCCACTGCCACCCCCACCGCCACCGGCGCGAATGTGATTGGATGTATTTCGTTCATATCGCTGGCCGGCATCGGAGTCGAAGCTCTCTCCATGGCCATGGTTACGGTCATGATTATTCGGATATTGAGGTTGATGTTGATGTTGTTGTTGTGATTGGAACGCTTCCGGCGTTCTCGGGATCTGCGGGACGGGGATATCGTTCGCGGCATTGGTGTGGGTGGTGTGGTTCGTGTAAGTGCGGTTTAAGGCAGCGGTGCGGGACGCTAAGGAGCCAGTGACGGTTTCGTTTTCTACCATCACAACCATCCATACGCCAACTTGGTCGTCGGATCCGAGTAAGGGCGTGCAGGATATATATCTCGTTTTCGCTTGGCCGTCACCGGCCCCACCCATCATGGGACCCTGATTTCCACTTCCTGCTCCTTTACTACTGCCTGGTCTTGACCCTTCATATCCGTTTACAGATCCAGACCCATTCTCAGCTTCTTCGCTGGTAGAGGAGGACCGGCCCTGGGGTAACCATGTTACTTTTGCTGTGACAGCGGCGCCTTGCTCGAAAGCTTCTGCGAGGCCGGTGCGGACGTGGGGTGGGCCGCCGATGCGGGAGAGGAAGGGGGATTGGAGGAGGCCGGGGATGCGGAG